>FNXX01000038.1:125275-229823 GCA_900108845.1 Iljinskaea planisiliqua | reverse complement strand
GAAACCTTGTGACATGGAAGACAAAGAAGCAGAAAGTGGTGGCTTGTTCCACGGCTGAAGCTGAGTACCGTGCAATGAGGAAGCTGACTAATGAGTTGACATGGCTAAAGGCGCTTCTAAAGGACCTCAACATTGATCAAGCCACTCCAATCACTATGCACTGTGACAACCAAGCAGCCATACACATTGCAACCAATTCAGTCATCCATGAGAGAACCAAACATATTGAAGTTGATTGCCACAAAGTTAGACAGAAGATTGAAGATGGTACTATCCTTCCATGCTATACCAAGAGTGAAGACTAACTAGCTGATATCTTCACCAAGTCTGCAAGTCTCAAAGTATGCTCACACATCCACGGCAAGCTTGGGCTGGTGGAGTTTCCTCGTACCTGATCAAGCTCCTCTGATCCATGGACATTACACTCTTTTTCCCTGATCATAGTTTTCTCCCAAGTGGTTTTTCTATGATCAGGTTTTTAATGAGGTGATGCTTCATGGGTTCCAAGCTTAGCTCTCACAATTGCTAAGCTTGAGGGGAGTATTGACAAGTGACTCACAAGACGTGCACATCAAGGCAAACGATACTTGGGAGACACGGCAGTCAGTTCCTTGGAGTTGTTTACGAAGACCAATTGGAAGATACTAAAGGAGAGTGAAGGGCATTCGCCAATATCCCTCACATGTTGCTAAAGAAGAAGTTAGTTACTAATAAGTGGTAAGGAAGACTCACGTGTTGGTTTAAGGAAGAGAGGAAGGAGTCACGGGTGGCTTATAGCCGTTAGAAGCTGTCACTATCTGCATATGGATCTACAATGCTGTCTCTTTCATTCCTCTTGTATCAACCCTAGTTGTCTGTCTATTTAAAGTCGTAAACCCACATTGTATGAACTACTCTTATGGCAATACAAATATCCTTTCATATCTCTCTTTACTTCAGCCATGAAACTCCACTCTAATCACACCTAATCTCATCTAATCTCTTCTAATCTCTTCACAATCTCTTCATACTTCCGCTAAACTTACACTAACACACGATCCTTTGATGGTAAGAGAATTATTCAAGTATATTTTGATTTTTCATCAATAAAAGTCACAAAATATTTATGGTTTTCTCTTGACAAGGTAGGTGATGTCCACACATCCGAATGAATCAAATCAAAACATTTTTCATAAATGGTAGAGGATTTAGGAAAAATTGACTTGCAATGTTTTCCTAAGATACAAGCCTCACAGTCATTATTCTGAAAAGAAATACTAGGAAGCAACAAGTTCAAAGCTCGGAAATGAGGATGTCCTAGTTTACCATACCATAGAGCATCAGAAACCATTAAAGAATCAGAAACACCATTAAAGGAACGAGATGATGAAGCAGTTGGTTTGATGTCTTCAAGAACATAGAGATCACTCTTGGTAACTCCTTGTCCAATGACCTTACTAGTGTCAATATCCTGAAAGAGTACTTCATTAGGTCCAAAGATGTATTGAGAGAAGGAAGTATTGGTCATGGCAGCTCAAGGCCCATGCATGCGCAACAAATGAGGCCCATCCGTACAGTTTTGGTAACCAAAGGTGCAAGGCCCACACTCATACCTTGTTACCGTTGGAGAAGTCAAACAATGTGGAAAGCATCTGGAAGAGTTGACCAAGAAGTGGTTACACCGCGTGTGTAAAAGGAAGCAGGTGTCACGTGTGGAGTTAAGCTCCTTTTTAACGTTAGGTGCTGTCACTGTCTCTTCCTCGTATCCACCAAGCGACTCTGTCCCCATTCCTTATGTCCCTATCTTCTCTTTCCTCTTAGTATCTTGTCTGTCTATAAAAGAGTATGTGCATACGTTTGTAAAGATTAAGTTTGAGGGAATACAAGTTCTCTTTTCTTCATTATACTTATCCATCAAACTCTCTCAAACTCACGCAATCTCATTTCACTTCTGTTCCTTTCTTTTAACACACTCTAAACTCACATGGTATCAGAGCTATCTAGATCCACAAACACTTCTCTACACTTCTAAACTTCTTCATTCACCCTTCTCTGCGCAAATTTTGTGTTCTTCAAACGGTGCACTCTTTTAACCGTTGGATAATAGGTCAGAGAGACTGTTTTATTGCCATACCATCTCGTTCTACACTTCTCTAGTCCTTCAACCGTACCTTCACGTCGGCGTTAGTTCAGTCTCCCTCACGAAAACTCAAGTCATCAGTCTTTATCCAGCGGTCCATAGTTTTGTCCCGTGGGTAAAAGCGTGTCTCTTCTCCAAAACTGCAAGCGAGCAATGGAGAATGTCAAATCTGTTGTGTTACCAGTGGTCCTCAAAGGAGGAGATAACTATATCACCTGGGCAAGGACAGCAAAGGCGGTCCTGAATGGTTGTAACCTATGGAGTCACATTGAAAGCTTCACGGCTGAGGTCAAAGAAGGAGAGGACGAAGCGGTGGTTCTGGCTGAGGAGAACAAATGGTACCGTGAAGACCAAGCGGTTCTTGCCATCCTCCACCGGTCCCTTGAGCCGAGTATGCTTGATGCATACTCCTATTGTGAGAAAGCTAAGGAGTTATGGGACACTCTTCAAACCGTGTTTGGTAATGTTACAAACCTCACACGCGTGTTTGAGGTGAAGAGATCCATCAACACCCTTACCCAGGGGGACATGGACTTCAATACCTTCTTTGGGAAGTTCAGATCCTCATGGGCTGAATTGGAAATGCTGAGACCTCCTACTGCTGATATGGCGCTGATTAACGAAAGGAGAGAGCAAGACAAGGTGTTTGCTCTCCTCATGGTGCTCAATCCATCCTATAATGACCTCATCAAACACATACTCAGAGCTCCAAAGCTTCCTAGCCTTGAAGAGGTATGCTCACAAATCCAGAAGGAACAAGGCTCCCTTGGCCTCTTTGGTGGCAAAGGTGGTGGCTTAGCAATGGCGCACAAAGCAGAGGAAGTGGTGGCTGCTAACAAGAGCTATTTCCGGCATGAGGACTCTAATCCTGTGGTGTGTGAACATTGCAAGAAGCCTGGGCATCATAAGTCTAAGTGTTACTCACTTCACCCACATCTCAGGCCTAATTCCAGCAAGTGGGACTCTCGTCCTCCTCAGAGCAAATGGAAGGATAACCGTAGGGAACCAAGAGACTCACGAGCTCACATGGCACAAGGGTCAAATGGCAACCAGGACAAAAGCAGTTCATCCAATCCCGCTGAGAGCTCTGGGGGAATCAACCCTGAGTATGTGACGAAAGCAGACCTTGATACCCTGATCAAGGCACTCAAGGAGTCTGGTAACAAGTTTCAACCCTTTAGTTATCATGCTTCTCGTAGTATGGTAAAACCGGCTTTAATCTCTAGTGATAAGAAACCTTTGATTGTTGATTCAGGAGCTAGTCATCACATGATTAGTGATTCTAACCTCATTAACAATATGAAACCTGCCTTAGGACATGTTAGTATTGCTAATGGTGAGAAAGTAGAGATTAAAGGAATTGGAAACTTGAACTTGTTTGATAAAGAATCTCAAGCCTTTTATATGCCTACATTCACTTCCAATTTGTTATCTGTAAAAAGGGCCACCTCTGACTTGAATTGCTTGGCAATTTTTGGACCTAATGATGTGTGCTTTCAGGATATTGAGACCAACAAAGTTCTTGGGCAAGGGACAACTAAGGATGGCCTTTATGTACTTGAAGACATGAAGTCCCCCTCTTCCTTTTCATCCGGTTTTAGTTTCAATGTTGGTGTGGCTAATAATGCAATTTGGCATGCTAGATTAGGTCACCCTCATTCTAGGGCTTTAAGCTTGTTGTTACCTAGTGTTAAGTTGAGGATTGTGAAGCTTGTATTTTGGGTAAACATTGCAAATCTGTTTTTCCTAAGTCTTCTACTATCTATGAACATTGCTTTGATCTAGTTCATTCAGATGTTTGGACTTCTCCATGTTTCTCTAGAGAAAATCATAAATATTTTGTCACCTTCATAGATGAGAAATCCAAATACACATGGCTCACATTGCTCCCATCCAAAGATCGTGTTTTAGAAGCATTTGTCAGTTTTCATGCTTATGTTACTAACCATTATAATGCAAGAGTGAAAGTGTTGAGATCAGATAATGGTGGGGAATATACAAGTCATGCCTTTAAGGATTTTCTGTCCAACAATGGGATCATCCACCAAACCAGTTGTCCATATACTCCCCAACAGAATGGTGTGGCTGAAAGAAAGAATAGACACCTCATGGAAGTGGCCAGGTCCATGATGTTCCACACCAATGTCCCAAAGAAGTTCTGGGGGGATGCTGTAGTTACAGCTTGCTACCTTATCAATAGACTACCAACCAGGATCCTTAAAGACAAATCCCCATTTGAGGTACTTACTAACACTAAGCCTTCTCTTGACCACTTGCGTGTGTTTGGTTGTGTAGGTTATGTCCTAGTGCCTGGTGAGAACCGTAGTAAGCTTGATGCCAAAAGCATAAAGAGTATGTTCCTTGGTTACTCATGCACGCAAAAGGGATACAAGTGTCTTGTGCTAGAGACTGGACGTGTATTAGTGTCCCGGGATGTCAAGTTCTTGGAGAACCAGGGCTATTACACCAAGAAGGATTGGGAGAGTCTTCAAAATCTGTCTCAGTCTCAGTCTGACCGAGCTGCAAACCTGAGGGTCCTATTCGAGAACCTAGGGGTCCTCCCACCGGGCTTCTCCACCCTCAATCCCACCTTCCTCCCGCTCTTCTGCAGCTCCCCTTGTTCCTGAGGGGGAGAATTTGTGCAATGAGCATGACCAAGCTGAAGCTGCAGATGGGAATGATACTCAGGAGAATGAGGATAAGGATGAACCGGAAGAAGCTGGAGCAGACAGTGAAGTGATTCCCACGGCAGAGGCAGAAGGTGAATCATCCCAGCCGTCAGATCCTATACAAGCTGATCAACCATCCGGGCTGAGAAGAAGTCAACGGCTGAGGAAGGATCCATCAAACTGGATAAATACAAGAGTATACTACAATTGCCAAGCTGTGGCTCATCCTACTCAAGTTTGCTCCCTAGCTCACATTCCAGAGGATCATCAAGGGTTCATCAGTATGCTCGACCAAGAAGAAGTACCAAAGACTTATGAAGAAGCCCGTGAGCATAAGGTTTGGAGAGATGCTGTTAAAGAAGAAACCAATGCCATGGAAAGAAACCACACATGGGATGAGGCTGACTTACCTAAAGGCAAGAAGACAGTCAGCTCAAAATGGGTATTCACCATCAAGTACAAGAGCAGTGGAGAGATTGAGAGATACAAAGCTAGGCTGGTAGCAAGAGGCTTTACCCAAACCTATGGAGAGGACTATAGAGACACATTTGCTCCAGTTGCAAAGCTACACACAGTGCGTGTGGTTCTCTCTATTGCAACAAACTTGGAATGGGATCTATGGCAGATGGATGTCAAGAATGCTTTCCTTCAAGGGGAGTTAGAGGAAGAAGTGTACATGACACCACCACCAGGCCTTAAAGACATTGTGAGATCCGGCAAAGTACTAAGATTGAGGAAGGCCATATATGGACTGAAGCAGTCACCTAGAGCATGGTACAGAAAGCTTAGTGTCACCTTGATGGACCGTGGCTTCAGGAGATCAGAAGCAGACCATACTCTCTTCACTTTGCAAAACCAAGAAGGTATTATAGTCATTCTCATTTATGTAGATGATATCATCATCTCAGGGAATGACAAGGTTGGTATTCAAGAAACTAAAGCTCATTTGAAATCAGTCTTTGATATAAAAGATCTTGGAGAACTCAAGTACTTCCTTGGGATAGAAGTTTGTAGATCAAAGGAAGGTCTCTTCTTATCTCAAAGGAAGTACACACTTGACCTTTTATCTGAGGCAGGTAAACTGGAAGCAAAACCGGCCAAGACGCCTTTAGAGGATGCATACAAAGCTCATCAACAAGAAGGAAGTGAAGAGGACACACCATTCGGAGATGCCAAGTGATATGATTCTGACCGGCTCATTTCATAAACTGGACTGTCCGACCAAGTCATCAAGGAAGCAGCAGCTGGACCATGAAGATTTCGGCTTCAAAACAATCTTTGGAGGAGGATTCACTCGACCAGTGGCTATGATGGACATTCTGGTCGTGCCAAAACTCACTTGGTTCAGGCAGAATCAACAGATGGTCGAAGTTCCTTTCTACCCGGCCAAAGAGATTTACTTAGGCCACCCGAGGAAGCATGACCCGGATTTTAGGAACCCCTTCCTAAATCCATTTTCAGGAAGCCCTTCCTAAAGACTTCCTAAAAAAATGCTTCAACTTCTCAAACAAAGGAGATCAAGACTACTTTGGATTTGATCAACATTCGAGCAGGCCTGCTGAATACTTGTCAAAGTCCATTTCAGAAGCCTACTTCTCAATTCTGCAAAGGCCAGGCGGATTTAATCAGATCAAGAGTCATTTGAAGTTGAAAATTCATTCAAACTTCATTAAAAACTAGTCTAATGCATTAACTAGGTTCTAGTTTTGAGTTGCCTTGTTTTTAACACTTTCTACCTAGTTTTTAATACCTTTGTATGCTATATAAACACATTTTCGTGGTTAATGAAAACAAGACATGTTTTGAGTTGAAACCTTGTGTTTTGTGAGAGAGTGATTCTCTTTGTTCCTCTGGAAACTGTTCGATCTTCTTGGTGTGTAATATCCAAGAACCTTCGATGTATCAAGTGTATCCACAACACTTGTGTGACCATTCTATCTTACCAAAGATTGTCTTGGGCGGCCTAGATAGTATCAGGCATTAGGTTTAATATACCTCTTGTTGGAGCTACCTGTCGAACTCATTCCAAGGTTCCACCGCTATCTCCTTTTGGAACGTTTAAGAAAGCATCAGGCCTTGGGTTTAATATGTCAATTGTTGGATCTTCACGAGCCAAAGAAGCTTAGGATTATCCTGCCCAACTCGGAGGTGTTCATCTTGGGATTGTGATTCTGTCCAAACCTGGCCAGTCTCGCATCACCAAGCTCTACCGCAGACTAGTAGGTAAGCTCATTTACTTACCACTTACTAGACCTGACTTATGTTTTGCTGTGAATCAGGTTAGCCAACATATGCAAGAGCCAAGGATGTCACATTGAGGATGGTTGACTGCAAGGCATTTGGATGGGATGCAATGAGAACACTGAGATTGTAGGATACTGTGATGCTAATTGGGCTGGAGATAGAGAGGACAGAAGATCAACTACCGGCTATTGCACCTTTGTGGGAGCAACTTAGTGACTTGGAAAAGCAAGAAGCAAAAGGTGGTTGCTTGTTCTAGTGCAGAAGCTGAGTATAGGACCATGAGGAGGCTGACTACTGAGCTAATGTGGTTGCGGATGCTGTTAAAGGATTTGGGAAGAGAGACAACAACTCCCATCACCATGCATTGTGACAATCAAGCTGCCATTCATATAGCTTCAAATTCAGTCTTCCATGAGAGAACAAAACACATTGACGTGGACTGTCATAAGGTGAGGGAGCAGATGCAACTTGGAGTTATTCAGCCATGCTATACCAAGAGCTCAGACCAACTTGCTGACATATTCACAGAAGCGCTAGTCTAAAGACCTACGAGTTCATCCATGTAAGCTCGCCTCATTGATCTCCCGCAATCGGACAATGAGAACCCAAGACAATGAGGCTTCACACTCTTTTTCCCTTTGTAAGCTTTTTCCCAATTGGTTTTGCTATTACAGAGGTTTTTAATGAGGTGAAGGATCATTGTTCAAGCTTAACCTCTCAGTCCCTTGATGGTTAAGCTTGAGGGGGAGTATTGAAGAGAAGGAAGTATTGGTCATGGCAGTTCACGGCCCATCCGTACATGCGCAACAAGTGAGGCCCGTCCGTACAGTTTTGGCAACCAGAGGTGTTAAGGCCCAGACACATACCTTTGTTACCGTTGGAGAAGTCAAACAATGTGGGAAGCATCTGGAATAGTTGACGAAGAAGTGGTTACACCGCGTGTGTAAAAGGAAGCAGGGGTCACATGTGGATTTAAGCTCCTTTGCCGTTGGGTGCTGTCGCTTTCTCTCCCTCGGATCCACCAAGCAACTTTGTCCCTATTCTTTATGTCCCTATCTCTCTCTTTCCTCTTTGTATCTTGTCTGTCTATAAATGTGTATATGCATACATTTGTAAAGATTAAGTTTGAGGGAATACAAGTTCTCTTTTCTTCATTACACTTCTCCATCAAACTCTCTCAAACTCTCGCAATCTCATTTCACTCTTGTTCTTCCGCTTTAACACTCTCTAAACTTACAAGATGGCATAACAATTTAAATCAGTGGTTACTTTCTTAACAGATAAGAGATTAGAGGTGAAAGTAGGCATGTAGAAGCATTTAGATTTCTTATCAAACAACTTCAACTTGTTGACCTTGGGTTGTACGGCCTCACCGTCCGTACTGTACGGCCTCACCGTCCGTACAAGGCCGGCCGTACAACCACGTCTGTTTGTCCCAGGAAGCTCTTTGGAAGGTTGTGGAAGATGTGCAAACTCCGGGCGTCCGTACCGTACGGCCTCACCGTCCGTACAAGGCCGGCCGTACCAGCTCGACCGTACCGTCCTAAGAAGCTTCCTAGAAGGGTGAGGGCATTGTGCAAAGTCCGGGCGCAAGAAGACAAGAAGGAAGCTTATAGGAAGCTTCCTAAAGACCGACGAGCCAGCTGGTCATGACCGTTTGTGGATAAGGCCAGCTTGTCAAGCCGTCCCTGTCTCCTTTTTGACCAAAGATTCGGTCTGTTCCCTGCTTTATGACGCGTCCCTATGAGTCACTAGATCCTCTGGCATATTCTTGCCAGAGTTCTTCTTTATAAGCAATTATATCTCATTTGTAAACGATTGATTCTTTGGTTACAATGAAATTCTATCTCTCTCGTTCTATCTCTCATTCTCTCGTGTGTTCTTGTTGAAACTCTTACTCAATCTCTCCTAATCTCTCCTATTCTTCTTCTATATTCCGCATAATCTTACACAACTCTCCTATTCCCTTAATCGGAACCTGTTCTCCATTCACTATACTAACATGTCCTAAGGCCGGTGTTATATTACTAATCAGGTGCTTATCACTAATCATATGGTGTGAAGCACCAGAATCAACAACCAAAGGCCTATGATAGCTAAGAGCATGAAAAGAGTTACCGGATGATTCCTTAAGAGGTTTGATGAGAGCATCTAGATCAGATTTCCTCACGAATTGAGAGTTTGCAATCATGGCCGCACCCTCCTCACTGTTAGTTTTGCGGAAGAACGAGAGTGAATGAAGAAGAATGAGGAAGAGAGTTTGCAGGAGAGAGAATAGACTAAAGAACACGCAAGGATAAAGTAGAAGAGAACATCTTATATTGGTGTATTACAACGTTGGATACAAGTCCTTAAATAGACAGAGGACAGAAGGAATTAATTACACTCGACAGAAGAGAGAGAGAGAGAGATAGTGACATTAGACGGGTTGACCAAGGTCGAGATAGCGACCGGTCACAACGGCTAGAAGTCACCCGTGACTCTTTGATACGAGGCTGACCGGCTCGTATCATCAACCGGACTGCCAGACCGAGCCATCAAGGAAGCAGCAGCTGGACCATGAAGATTCAGGCTTCAAAACAACATTTAAAGGAGGATTCACTCGACCAAGTGGCTATGAAGTACATTTTGGACGTGCCAAAACTCACTTGGTTCAGGCGGAATCAACAGATGGTCGAAGTTCCCTTCTACCCGGCCAAAGCGAGTTACTTAGGCCGCCCGAGGAGCATGATGACCCGGATTTTAGGAACTCCTTCATAAATCCATTTTCAGGAAGCCCTTCCTAAATCCATGAGGGTCTTACCAATAGATACTCATTTGAGTTCAAGGGAAAGAAGATCAAGTTAGTTCCCTTAACCCCCTTTGAAATTGAACAAGACCAGAGACACTTAAGCAAAAAGGAAGAACAGCAACTTCAGAGGAAAACCGTGATGAAGCACCATACATTTCTCAGAAAATCCCTTAAAGCTAAGTGTTCCCTTCCATCTTCTCAATCTGAATTTGTGCAGACATGGCCTAATTTGTTTGTCTTGGTTTCTGCTCAAGAGGAAAAACGTTTTGGATTGGAAAGAGTTAAAGAGTTTTGTGTTTCTGCATTGGTTTTTGACAAGTTGGTCCCGACCATTGAAACACTTGAACTTAAGAATTTCTTTATGCCAAAATGTGTTTTGACTGATGACTTTCATGAACTTGATTGTTCTATAGGAGTTTCTTCAAGTGAGACAACATTTGAGCTGTTTAGAACTAGAACTGAATTTGCAAACTTGTTTAAGATGAAGCACTTTCATGAAAATGTTTTGCGGGATTCAAATCATTGCAATGAACTTTGCATATCAAATTTAGAAGATCATGATTTGGAAGAAAGTCTTTCTAGGATCACTTCATTGTCTAGTAAAGCATTTCTTGTTTGGAGATCAATTATGGACTTCTCGAGTTCCAATCACAATCTCATTAGTGGCAAAGTTTTCGAAGTTCAAAAAAGGCATATGGAACTTGTTTTGAATGTTTTAAGCAAGGAAAACTTGTCTGTGCATCTTAGGAAGTTGCTTGATCATTCCTTGTGCACATGTGATTTGGGTTTTCTAGTGGTTGTTAAAGTACAGGCTATAAACTATGTTCCAAAGACAAGAATGATTCAAGATGATTATGGACCATTGGATCATTTTGACAAGGAGCTGTACCAAGAGAAAGAAATCAGCGAACATTTACAAGAGACTTATCAGTCTAGAGCATGGACTAGGAAGTACATCTGGATTTCGCCAGCTAGTGTCCAAGGAAGTCCAAATCCTTTTGTGGATAACCTTATCTATGCTATGCATTCTACTTAGTCTTTCGATTCTCTGAGCCTAATCCGTTTTCTTTTGACAGGATCATGGGAAGCTCTAAGAATGAACAAGTGAAAGCATTGTTTGAACTGGAAGCTGAGTTAGAACTCGTGGATATCAAACCAGAACCAGCTGTAAACTGAGCATGACGGTTTAGTTCTTCATTCTGGAGGCCAGAACGTTACCGGTCTTATCCTAGACCAACATCACCCGGTTAGGCCACTTATGGAGCCATTTATGCAACCATGTGATCCCGACTTCTTCTCAGGCAGCATAGGACATTCCCTTCGACCAAGTGTGTTTGAACAACCAGTTGGCCAAGCCAAAACACACATGGGACGTGTCGGATCAAGAGGTGGTCGAGGATCTACCCATCTCGGCCATAGTAAGCTAGTTCGGCCACCCGAACAACTTCATGAGGCTACATTTGGATTTCGTGATGCAATGCACTTCTCAGATCAGCCACAGACCATACCAAAATCTAAGAGGATTAGGAAGTTTAAGATTGCACCAGCTCGACCCAAACAACCAGTCTACCTAAAGATGGGCCAATTTCAAGTCTTGAAACCGGACCATGAAAACCAAGGTAAGCATAATGTGCATTCAGGTTTCAACCTTACTGACTTATTTTCTTTTCTTGCAGATGAAATAGATTTGAGGGCAAATCCTTTTCAAGTGGGAGGGGATGATACGAGGCTGACCGGCTCGTATCATCAACCGGACTGCCAGACCGAGCCATCAAGGAAGCAGCAGCTGGACCATGAAGATTCAGGCTTCAAAACAACATTTAAAGGAGGATTCACTCGACCAAGTGGCTATGAAGTACATTTTGGACGTGCCAAAACTCACTTGGTTCAGGCAGAATCAACAGATGGTCGAAGTTCCCTTCTACCCGGCCGAAGCGAGTTACTTAGGCCGCCCGAGCAGCATGATGACCCGGATTTTAGGAACTCCTTCCTAAATCCGTTTTCAGGAAGCCCTTCCTAAATCCATTGTCAGGAAGCCCTTCCTAAAGCCTTCCTAAAAAAACGCTTCAACTTCCAACAAATGAAATGAAGACTACTTTGGACTTGATCAACATTCGACCAGGCCTGCTGAATACTTGTCAAAGCCCAATTTCAGAAGTCTACTTCTCAATTCTACAAAGGCCAGGCGAATTTAATCAACTCGGAGTGTTCTACTACTTGTTGCGAGGCCGGCCGGGATCGGACAGCAACGCAGCCCCAAGATGAACACTCCGAGTTGGGCAGGATAATCCTAAGCTTCTTTGGCTCGTGAAGATCCAACAATGGGCATATTAAACCCAAGGCCTGAAGCTTTCTTAAACGTTCCAAAAGGAGATAGGCGGTGGAACCTTGGAATGAATTAGACAGGTATCTCCAACAAGAGGTATATTAAACCTAATGCCTGATACTATCTAGGCCGCCTAAGACAATCTTTGGTAAGATAGAATGGTCACACAAGTGTTGTGGATACATTTGATACACCGAAGGTTCTTGGATATTACACACCAAGAAGATCGAACAGTTCCAGAGGAACAAAGAGAATCACTCTCTCACAAAACACAAGGTTTTAACTCAAAACATCATTCTTGTCTTTGGAACATAGTTTATAGCCTGTACTTTAACAACCACTAGAAAACCCAAATCACATGTGCACAAGGAATGATCAAGCAACTTCCTAAGATGCACAGACAAGTTTTCCTTGCTTAAAACATTCAAAACAAGTTCCATATGCCTTTTATGAACTTCGAAAACTTTGCCACTAATGAGATTGTGATTGGAACTCCAGAAGTCCATAATTGAACTCCAAACAAGAAATGCTTTACTAGAAAATGAAGTGATCCTAGAAAGACTTTCTTCCAAATCATGATCTTCTGAATTCGATATGCAAAGTTCATTGCAATGATTTGAATCCCGCAAAACATTTTCATGAAAGTTCTTCATCTTAAACAAGTTTGCAAATTCAGTTCTAGCTCTAAACAGCTCAAAAGTTGTCTCACTTGAAGAAACTCCTATAGAACAATCAAGTTCATGAAAGTCATCAGTCAAAACACATTTTGGCATAAAGAAATTCTTAAGTTCAAGTGTTTCAATGGTCGGGACCAACTTGTCAAAAACCAATGCAGAAACACAAAACTCTTTAACTCTTTCCAATCCAAAACGTTTTTCCTCTTGAGCAGAAACCAAGACAAACAAATTAGGCCATGTCCTAACCAAATCAAGTTCCTTACAGTGCTTTTCTGGGTAGTCATAAGGAAATGACATAAAGACTGGTTCTGGCGCAAGTTTGGTTGGCTTCTCCATGACTTCATTCGATGGCAAACTCTTTTGTACTTCCTCTGGTGAGTTTTCTTCTTGTACCTGTGACATAGAGACATTGCTACTCGGATGCTCCGGTTCTAAGATAGTTATCTCAGCACATGTCTGCACAAATTCAGATTGAGAAGATGGAAGGGTACACTTAGCTTTAAGGGATTTTCTGAGAAATGTATGGTGCTTCCTCACGGTTTTGCTCTGAGGTTGCTGTTCTTCCTTTTTGCTTAAGTGTCTCTGGTCTTGTTCAATTTCAAAGGGGGTTAAGGGAACTAACTTGATCTTCTTTCCCTTAAACTCAAATGAGTATCTATTGGTAAGACCCTCATGTGTAACTTCACGATCATATTGCCAGGGTCTTCCTAGCAGAATATGACTGGCTTCCATGGGCAAGACATCACAAAGCACTTCATCTTGATATCTGCCAATAGAAAAAGATATCATCACTTGGCTAGTTACCTTCATCTCTCCATTGCAACTTATCCATTGAAGTTTGTATGGATGCGGATGTTTCTTGGTTTCCAAACGAAGCTTCTTCACCATGGTTGTGCTTGCCACGTTTGCACAACTGCCTCCATCAATAATAAGGCTGCACACCTTGTCCTGGACTAAACACCTTGTGTGGAAGAGACTCTCACGTTGATCATACTTCACAGCTTGCTTTTGATCACTTTGAGTTTTTCCAGTCACCAATTGATCAGCTACATTCGGTGGTGCTTCTGAAGATGATGTAGACTCAGAAACTTCTTCCTTGGTGATGCTCTCATCATTATCCTTGAGCAGTATGGGTTCATTACTTGAAACAGATGACCTGCCATGACACAAATTGGTTTGGTCAGCATTAATCTCCATATTTGAAACTGCTTTCATACCTTTGTCGATTGACATGGTCTGGTCTGGCTCTGGCTCTTGGACAGCCGGGTTGTCCTCTGAACAACTCTGCTTATAGTTTGTTGTGTCAGCTACCGAAGAAGGGGCTGTGGTAGTGCTCTTACTATGGTTCTTCATCACAGCCATAAGTGTTTCCACCATCTGATTTTCCAGATCATCATAATGTTGTTGTCGGCTCAATGGGTCCTGGAGCTGTCTAACTTGATTATGACTCTTTTGATCATCACAGCTGTAGAAATCAATTTCTGTTTTATCCCAGGCCGGTTTAGAACTTTTTCTAGTTCTCCTCATAGGCCTCTCTTGTGATTTTCCTGGTTGTATCCAATCCTGCACATAATCAAATTTGTTAAAAACTGATTGATGTTCACTTCTCAAAGAGTGTTGTTTCTTTTCCAGAAATGATTTAGTGGATGAATTGTGGACTCTGCTCCTGTCGTCTAGGTTTATTCTTAAGACCAAACATGTTGTCCCTGCAAACACTAGCAAACAAGATTAGAAGCAAAAGGTTTCCTCACAAGTGTTTTCTCTCAGACTGTTTCTCTTAAGCGATTTAGCTCCCTCAGTGAATTCTCCAAGTTCCAAAGGATCTAGCAATTCAAACTCAATGTGCTTTCTCCAAAGAACCAAATAGTGAATCAAGAAAGAAGAGAGAAGATAGACAGTTGAAAGATTTTATTGGCTAGTTGATTGACCAAGCCCTCCTTTACAGATCTTTTTTTTTTTTTTTTTTTTTTTTTTTTTGAATTCGTTTTTGCTTTTTTTTTTTTTTTTTTCTTTCTTTTTTTTTTTTTTTGATCTAGGATTGAGGCTGGCTCAACTAGCTAACAGATAGACATAAAAGAATTACAAATGATAGAAGAAGGTGGAGAGGTGAGAATCGCGGATTAGAAATTGATACCAACGAAGGAGTGGTTTGCTCTGATACCACTTGATGCGAGGCTGGCCAGGTTTGGACAGAATCACAATCCCAAGATGAACACTCCGAGTTGGGCAGGATAATCCTAAGCTTCTTTGGCTCGTGAAGATCCAACAATGGGCATATTAAACCCAAGGCCTGATGCTTTCTTAAACGTTCCAAAAGGAGATAGGCGGTGGAACCTTGGAATGAATTAGACAGGTAGCTCCAACAAGAGGTATATTAAACCTAATGCCTGATACTATCTAGGCCGCCTAAGACAATCTTTGGTAAGATAGAATGGTCACACAAGTGTTGTGGATACACTTGATACACCGAAGGTTCTTGGATATTACACACCAAGAAGATCGAACAGTTCCAGAGGAACAAAGAGAATCACTCTCTCACAAAACACAAGGTTTTAACTCAAAACATCATTCTTATTTTCATTAACCACGAAAATGTGTTTAAATAGTATACAAAGGTATTAAAAACTAGGTAGAATGTGTTAAAAACAAGGCAACTCGAAACTAGAACCTAGTTAATGCCTTAGACTAGTTTTTAATGAACTTTGAATGACTTTTCAACTTAAAATGACTCTTGATCTGATTAATTCCGCCTGGCCTTTGTCGAATTGAGAAGTAGACTTCTGGAATGGGTTTTGACAAGTATTCAGCAGGCCTGGTCGAATGTTGATCAAATCCAAAGTAGTCTTGATTTTCTTTGTTGAGAAGTTGAAGAGTTTTTTTTTGGAAGGTTTTAGGAAGGGCTTCCTGAAAATCGATTTAGGAAGGAGCTCCTAAAATCTGGGTCATCATGCTCATCGGGCGGCCTAAGTAACTCGCTTCGGCCGGGTAGAAGGGAACTTCGACCATCTGTTGATTCTGCCTGAACCAAGTGAGTTTTGGCACATCCAAAATGTACTTCATAGCCACTTGGTCGAGTGAATCCTCCTTTAAATGTTGTTTTGAAGCCTGAATCTTCATGGTCCAGCTGCTGCTTCCTTGATGGCTCGGTCTGGCAGTCCGGTTGATGATACGAGCCGGTCAGCCTCGTATCATCCTTGATACGAGGATCAACTCGCTCCCACGAATTACACTCTGAAGTTGGCCTGGATAGACTTTGAACTCAATTGAGCTACTAGCTCTCAAGAACAAAGGAATGGATCGTTAGATCGCACAAGGGATGCGGAAGGCCCTTGATATTCCAAACCTCAGCAGTCCTAAGATATGACTCACTTAGACGACCGAAGAGGGGTTGTTGTTTGGATATGACTCACCAAGCAACAGGGTTTGTTCACAAGGAACAACATAGATTCACTCTCCAAGACAATCGCAATGATCAAACTTAACTTCTTATTCATTAAGGTTTTCCGAAATACATATATAGTGTTTGTGTTTCAGAAAACAAGACAAGACAACACGGAAATCATTACATTAATGAAGTAAAGACTTGACTGAATTGATTCCATGTTGACTGACTCTTCAGTTGATGTGAAAACGCACGCGGTCTCTTAATGCTATCCGAATCGCCCATTTAGGAAGGTCCACCTAAATCTTCATGAAACCTTACTAAAAGTCGATTTTAGGAAGGGGTTCCCGAATCCTCTTTGAACATTACTAAAGTCGCGTGTTGCACATCTTCCTCCTTAAGGTTGAACTGAACATTGGCAGAACTAAGTAAAGAACTTAGTGTTTGAGACAGCTGCTTGGTCCGCGCCCTGGTCATTGCTCCGGCCGGTACTTGCAAAGCGTCCTCATCTACAAGCTCCACAACTTCTGGTCCATGCTCCTCCACAGCCTTAAGCTCAGCTTCTGGTTCTGGTTCAAGCTCTCCATCCTTGGTGCCATCCATGATCGTATCATCCCCTCCCGGTTGAAAAGGATTTGTCCTCAAATCTTGATCATCTGCCACGAAAGGAATTAAGTCAGAAACATTAAAGCTTGAACTAACTTGATACTTACCTTGCAAATCAACTTGATAGGCATTATTGTTGATCCGCTTGACTATCTTGAATGGTCCATCAACCCTTGGCATAAGTTTGGACTTCCTTTCAGCCGGAAAGCGGTCCTTCCTTAAGTAAACCCAAACTTGATCTCCAACATCAAAGATTAGCTTGCGTCGGCCCTTGTTGGCTTTCTTAGCATACTGCTTAGTCTTCTCCTCAATGTTGATCCTTGCTTTCTCATGGATCTGTTTAACAAGTTTAGCTTTCTTCTCGCCATCTAAACTACTTCTTTCACTCAAAGGCAAAGAGATTAGATCCAAAGGAGTCAAAGGATTGAAACCTTAAACAATCTCAAATGGAGAGTACTTTGTAGCCGAATGAACTGCATGATTGTATGCAAACTCTACATGTGGTAAGCACTCTTCCCAAGTTCTAAGGTTCTTTTTAATGACAGCCCTTAACAAAGTTGACAAAGTCCTATTAACTACTTCTGTTTGTCCATCAGTTTGCGGATGACAAGTAGTTGAAAACAACAACTTAGTTCCTAACTTAGACCAAAGAGTTTTCCAAAAGTAACTCAAGAACTTAGTGTCCCTATCAGAAACAATTGTCCTAGGCATGCCATGCAAACGAATGATCTCTCTAAAGAACAAATCAGCTACGTGCAATGCATCATCAGTCTTATGACATGGAATGAAATGAGCCATTTTAGAAAATCTATCTACAACCACAAAGATAGAATCCTTTCCTGTCCTAGTTCTAGGCAATCCAAGCACAAAATCCATAGATATGTCATTCCACGGATGAGTAGGAATAGGCAAGGGAGTATACATACCATTAGGCTGAACTTTGGACTTAGACTGTTTACAAGTAACACACCTTCCACAGATTCTTTCAACATCCCTTTGTAGATGCGGCCAAAAGAAGTGTTCTTGCACTATCTTCAGTGTCTTTTCTATTCCAAAATGCCCCATTAATCCTCCTCCATGGGCTTCCCTTACAAGTAACTCTCTCAAAGAACAGTTAGGAATGCATAAGCGGTTTGCATAAAACAGGTAACCATCATTCCTAAAGAACTTGCCACTTGCGGCTCTAGAACAAGCAAGAAATGGTTCTTTGAAGTCTAGATCAGACTCATACAACTCCTTAACTCGCTCAAATCCAAGAAACTTAGCATCTAGAGTAGAGATGAGCACATACCTTCGAGACAAAGCATCAGCCACAACATTTTCTTTACCTTTCTTGTACCGAATGACATAGGGAAAGGTTTCAATGAATTCAATCCATCTGGCATGTCTTTTGTTGAGCTTGTGTTGTCTTTTTAAGTGCTTGAGGGTCTCGTGGTCTGTATGCACTACAAACTCCTTAGGCCAAAGATAGTGTTGCCAAGTTTGCAAAGCTCTCACTAGTGCGTAAATCTCCTTGTTATACGTTGGGTAATTGAGAGTGGCTCCTCCTAACTTCTCACTGAAGTAAGCAATTGGTTTTCTATCCTGCATTAAGACAGCACCAATTCCAACTCCTGAGGTATCACACTCAATCTCAAAAGTTTTCAAGAAATCAGGCAAAACAAGAAGAGGTGCATTCGTAAGCTTCCCTTTCAATGTCTGGAATGAATCTTCTTGTGCTTGCTCCCATTTGAATCCCACATTCTTCTTGATGACTTCGGTAAGAGGGGCTGCTATTGTGCTGAAGTCCTTCACAAACCTTCTGTGGAATCCCGAAAGGCCATGAAAGCTTCTGACCTCTCGTACGGTTTTCGGACTTGGCCATTCCCTAATAGCTTTAACCTTTTCCTCATCCACTTTAATGCCATCTGCACTCAAAACAAAACCCAAAAACACGAGATTATCTGTCCCAAAAGTGCATTTCTTCAAGTTAGCATAGAGCTTTTCCTTCCTAAGCACTCCTAAAACCGATTTTAGATGATCAATGTGCTCACTAAGTGTTTTGCTGTAGACAAGAATGTCATCGAAGTACACTACAACAAAGACTCCTATGAAAGCTCTCAGGACATGATTCATCAATCTCATGAAAGTACTAGGTGCATTGGTTAAACCAAAAGGCATAACTAACCATTCATACAACCCTAGCTTAGTTTTGAAAGCGGTTTTCCATTCATCCCCTTCCTTCATCCTAATTTGATGATATCCACTTTTCAAATCAATCTTAGTAAAGATGCATGATCCATGAAGTTCATCTAGCATATCATCTAATCTAGGGATGGGATGTCTGTACTTAACTGTGATGTTGTTGATTGCTTTACAATCCACACACATACGCCAACTGCCATCTTTCTTGGGCACAAGGAGAACTGGAACTGCGCATGGACTCATGCTTTCTCTGATGTATCCTTTCTCCATGAGCTCATTGATTTGTTTTTGCAGCTCTTTAGTTTCAACAGGATTGGTCCTGTATGCTGGTCTGTTTGGAAGAGAAGCGCCTGGTATGAAATCAATCTGGTGTTCAATGCCTCTGATTGGAGGTAAACCATTCGGGTTTTCATCCGGAAACACATCCCTAAAACCTTAAAAAAGAGTTTTAAACTCACTTGGAAGCTCCAGTGCATTGTTAGAAGAAGACATTAGTGTTTCTTTTAAAACTAGCAAAAACATGGGTTGATTAGAAAACAAAGCTTTCTTGATCTCACTAGTTTTAGCAAAGAAGTTGGAATGCCTTACTAATTTTGAATCGCTTTCCTTGGATGATTTGGATTCTTGATCTCGCTTGGCTTGTTCTCTTCTTTCTTTTAAAAGCTTTTGATCCTGATGTACCTCTTGTGGTGACAGTGGTGCCAGCGTAATCTTCTTCCCTTGGTGATCAAAGGTGTGACGGTTTGTGTACCCATCATGTATGACCCTTTTGTCATATTGCCAAGGCCTTCCTAAAAGAATGTGTCCGGCCTCCATAGGTAGAACGTCGCAAAGGATATCATCCTTGTATCTTCCAATGGTGATTGGAACTAAGACTTGGTTGCTTACCTTCATCTCTCCTGCTTCACTAAGCCACTGAAGAGAGTATGGCCGAGGGTGTTTCCTCATACTCAAGCCGAGTTTCTTAACCATTGTCTCGCTAGCCACATTGGTACAGCTGCCTCCATCCACAATCAGACTACATACTTTGTCATTGACATAGCATCTAGTGTGAAAGAGGTTCTCTCTCTGCTCATGCTCCTTTGGTTTGAGTTGTGCACTCAAGGTTCTTCTAGTAACCATAAGTTCACCGTGAGCGGGGTAGTCTATTGGCTCTTCCTCAAAATCTGTTTGCGGCTTCTCATCCTCAGATTCTATGTCACCGTTCTCCAGAACAATCATGACTCTCTTGTTGGTACAATCCTTAGCATAGTGTCCAAGCCCTTGGCATTTGAAGCACCTCATGTCCCTGGCTCGTGCAGTAGGAGCTTCTGCCTTTTCCTTGACACTACTAGAAGATGGATTAGTTTAAAATAAGAAATAGGTTTGGTTAGAGTTTTACCCTTGTCTTGGTAGCTAAGTTTAGCAACCGGTGTGTAGGTGGACTTAGGTAGACTCTTTCTCTTAACCTGCTGCTCAACCAAGATCGCCTTGTGTAGCATCTCTTCTAGGCACTCGTACTCTTGCATCTCCAACCTGTCTTGGATGTCACGGTTGAGTCCTCCTAGAAACCTTGCCATTGTTGCCTCCGGATCTTCATCAGCATCTGCTTTGATCATTAGCGTCTCCATCTCTTGGAAGTAATCCTCAACGCTCTTAGTTCCTTGAACTAATCTCCTTAGCCTCTGATGCAAGTCTCGGTTGTAGTGGCTGGGCACAAAACGTTTCCTCATGAGAGTGACCATCTCATCCCATGTAGCTACGGGTCTTTCACCTGTTCTCCTCCTGTTGGTCACAATTTGATCCCACCAGTTAATAGCATAACCATAGAACTCAGTTGCGGCCAACCTTACCTTTTTAAGTTCGGAATAGTTCTGGCAGTCAAAGACCAGTTCTATTTTCTTCTCCCACTCTAGGTAAGCATCTGGATCGTTTTTACCATGGAAGGACAGAATTTTTAACTTAAGGCCTCCTAAGTTATCATCTTGTCTTCCCCGGGTCTCTCTAGGCCGTCTTGTCCTTCTTTGGCTGTCACTAGAGGAGTGTTCATAGAAGTCTTCATTGGCCCTAGTACGCCTTTGTCTGGTTTGTGACCTTCCAGTTGCTTCCTCTGGTCGTGGTCTAGTTTGGGTGTCCTCTTGGACTCAATCAAGTCGAACGTTGATCTCCTCAAGTTCCGATCTCATCATTCGTTTCATTTCTCCCATCAAGGCCCTCATTTGAATTTGAGACAAGCCAGCGTTCTGATTGTTTTCCCTTTCAACATTGATTGGATCGGACATCTTTCCTACAAACAAGAACAAATAAGTTAAGGAAACAGACACTCTTCAACGGCCGGTTCTAAACTCTTCAACGGCCCGGTCCTCCTTTGTGAATTTTCCTGTAAGAACTTAGACAAACGAGTTAATCAAAACCCTCTGCCTCACAAGTGTTTATCTCTCACAGTGAAATCTCAAGAGTTCCAATAGAAAAAATCTGTCAAGCCCAATGAATCTATCCAAACAACCCGAGTAGATGAAGAGGTAGATAGATAGATTGCAAGATTTTTGGTTCTGGATGATTAACCAACCCTTGAAACCGATTTCTCCTGGTTCCTTAAACACTTTTCTTTTGTGTACTCTCTTTTTTTTTTTGAATTTCAGGCGGCTCACCCAGAGAACAGATAGACAGAAAAGAACTTTGTTGTTGTTTTTTTTTTTTTTCTTTTAAGAAGAAGATGAAGAGGAGAGAAAGATGGATCGAAAAAACTTCAAAGTGGGCTCTGATACCACTTGATACGAGGATCAACTCGCTCCCACAGATTACACTCTGAAGTTGGCCTGGATAGACTTTGAACTCAATTGAGCTACTAGCTCTCAAGAACAAAGGAATGGATCGTTAGGTCGCACAAGGGATGCGGAAGGCCCTTGATATTCCAAACCTCAGTAGTCCTAAGATATGACTCACTTAGACGACCGAAGAGGGGTTGTTGTTTGGATATGACTCACCAAGCAACTGGGGTTTGTTCACAAGGAACAACAGAGATTCACTCTCCAAGACAATCGCAATGATCAAACTTAACTTCTTATTCATTAAGGTTTTCCGAAATACATATATAGTGTTTGTGTTTCAGAAAACAAGACAAGACAACACGGAAATCATTACATTAATGAAGTAAAGACTTGAATGAATTGATTCCATGTTGACTGACTCTTCAGTTGATGTGAAAACGCACGCGGTCTCTTAATGCTATCCGAATCGCCCATTTAGGAAGGTCCACCTAAATCTTCATGAAACCTTACTAAAAGTCGATTTTAGGAAGGGAACTTGATGCGAGATGATACGAGGCTGACCGGCTCATTTCACAAACTGGACTGTCCGACCGAGCCATCAAGAATGCAGCAGCTGGACCATGAAGATTCAGGCTTCAAATCAACATTTGAAGGAGGTTTCACTCGGTTAAGGAAGTAAGAACCGGATTTTAGGAACCCCTTCCTAAATCCATTTTCAGGAAGCCCTTCCTAAAGCCTTCCTAAAAAAACGCTTCAACTTCCAACAAATGAAATGAAGACTACTTTGGATTTGATCAACATTCGACCAGGCCTGCTGAATACTTGTCAAAGCCCAATTTCAGAAGTCTACTTCTCAATTCTACAAAGGCCAGGCGAATTTAATCAGACCAAGAGTCATTTAAGTTGAAAAGTCATTCAAACCTCATTAAAAACTAGTCTAAGGCATTAACTAGGTGCTAGTTTCGATTTGCCTTGTTTTTAACACATTCTACCTAGTTTTTAATACCTTTGTAAGCTATTTAAACACATTTTCGTGGTTAATGAAAGACAGAGCTGTTTTAATTTGAAACCTTGTGTTTTGTGAGAGAGTGATTCTCTTTTGTTCCTTGTGAACAAACCCCTGTTGCTTGGTGAGTCATATCCAAACAACAACCCCTCTTCGGTCGTCTAAGTGAGTCATATCTTAGGACTGCTGAGGTTTGGAATATCAAGGGCCTTCCGCATCCCTTGTGCGACCTAACGATCCATTCCTTTGTTCTTGAGAGCTAGTAGCTCAATTGAGTTCAAAGTCTATCCAAACCAACTTCAGAGTGTAATCCGTGGGAAGGAGTTGATCCTCGTATCAAGTTGTATCAGAGCCCACTTTGAAGTTTGGTATCTATTTCGATCCATCTTTCTCACCTCTTCATCTTCTTCTTAAAAAAAAAAAAAAAAAAAAAAAAAAAAATTTCTTATCTGTCTATCTGATTTGCAAGCTGAGCCAGTCCACGTTTTACAAAAGAAAGAAAAAAAAAAGAGTCAAAAGAAAAGAGTATAGATCCAGGAGAAATCGGGTCTAGGGCTTGGTTAATCAGCTTAGCACAAAAAAAATCTTGCAATCTGTCTATCTTCTCTCTTCATCTTTGGATTTACTCATTGGGTTTGACTGGATTTGTTCTATTGGAACCTTTGAGAATCACAGAGAGATAAATCACTTCAGAGAGATAAACACTTGTGAGGAAAACACTTGAGAGAAATTTTGTTGCTGTGATTTGTTTGTTGATTGTTTCCAGGTTAAGATGTTTGGTCTTATGAAGAAACCTAGTCAGAAGCATAACCAACAACAAGAAGAGAAGGCACGGAAAAGGAGGCCACAAGATGTCATTCATAGAAGGAGCATGTCTCACTCAAAACCGGCCAGTAGGCAACAACACTATGATGAGTTGGAGGAAAAGGTGCTACAAAAGCTAATGGCTGTGGTAACTAGACAAAAGAAAAGCTCATCCACACGGCCACCTCTTGGTGTTGAAGTTGACAAACCATTACCCATCAACCAAGAACCCAAAGGTAAAGCTGAACTTTTTGATTTGGAGAATGTTATTGATCCATCTTGTTTGTCTCAAGATAGGGAATCTATCTCAAGAAAGCGTCCCTGCAAGGAGACAAATGAGCTATTGGAGAATGCTGAGAGCATCACCGAGGAGAAAGGAGAAGTTTCTGAACCTTTGCCATCTTCTGAAGCATCCACAGATGTTGAAGAACCATTGGTGACCAGAAGAACTTCAAGCATACTAAACCAAGCTAAGTGTTCTCTACACTCTTTTGAATCTGGTTTCGTACAAACTTGTGATAAACTAACCAGTTTTGAACCGGTGCAACCGAGTAGCAATGATTCTTTGTCACAGGTCCCAGAAGAAAACCCACCAGAGGAAGTACAAAGGAGTTTGCCACAGAAAGTTGTCTTGGAGCAGCCAACCAGCAGTGAGCTAGGGCCTAAATTTGAGCCAATTCCTTATGACTATCCAAAGCACTGTAAGGAACTTAATTTGGTTAGGACATAGCCTAATTTGTTTGTTTTGGTTTCTGCTCAAGAAGAAAAACGTTTTGGCTTAGAAAATGTGAAAGAAATCTGTGTTTCTGGAATTGTTTTTGATAAAATGATTCAGTCTTTTCAAACACTTGAACATGAGAAGTAGTCTATGCCAAAATGTGTTATGTTTGATGAATTTCGTGACCTTGATTGCTCTTTAGGAGTTTCCATGAGTGAGAAAACATTTAAGCTGTTTAGAGCTAAAACAGGGTCTGCACTTGTTGAAATTTTTCCTAAGTTTCACACATGTCTTGAAAATGTTTTGTGTGTCACACATCTGTTCAAAGAACTTTGCAAAACGAATTTAATGAATCCTGTTTTGAAAGAAAGCTTTTCTAAATTGGAATACTCCACCCCATTCTCTAGAAAAGTGTTGCATGATTTGAGATCAATCCGAGAAAACTATGATATCTTGTGCAGTGAGGATATTTGGTTTTTGAAACTTTGTGAAACAAGCACTAATCTGAAAGGAAACGTTTTTGCTGAATGCTTATCTAAGCTAGAACAACTGCTTATGTTTTCTGAAAAAGTTTTTACAAAGATGTGTGAATCCAATTGTTGTTTGAAAAAGTTTGGGTTCAGGAAACTGCGTGAGTTGCTTGGGAATAAGAGGAATTTTGAATTTGTGAATATTGACAAAGCTTTTGAGTTGATACAAATCAATCTGTTTGATGGCAATGATATATCTTTGACTGCTTTGTGTTCAAAACCTGATTCTTGTGTCAATAAGTGTCCAAGTGCAATTTTGCTCTATGAAAAAGCTTTAGATGATGATCCAAGGAACTTGAGTCTTGTTTTAAATATCCTAAGTCCAGAGAAGTTGCGTGTCAATTTCTTTTGCACATTCAATGCGACTTTTCCAGTGTTTATGAAAGGACAAGATAAGCAGGTCAAGGATTCTGTTCATATAAAGATGATCCGAGTTTTTGCAAAGCAAGTTGATGATGAATCAAATGAGTTCTTGATCAAGGATCAGAATCAAAATGAATCAAGAAAAGAGAGCCGCCATGTGACTTGTCAATCCGGAGTTTGGAACTGGAAGTACTTCAGGAAAACAATCTCAATAGCCCAAGGAAGTTCCATTCCAAAACTTTGTTTCATTTGTTTTTACATGATTGTCTGCTTGATATTTTACCTTGTGTCTAATCTGTTTCTTCATGTTGTAGGAGCTTCGGATTTGAGGACAAATCCTTTTCAAGTGGGAGGGGATGATACGAGGCTGACCGGCTCATTTCACAAACTGGACTGTCCGACCGAGCCATCAAGAATGCAGCAGCTGGACCATGAAGATTCAGGCTTCAAATCAACATTTGAAGGAGGTTTCACTCGGTTAAGGAAGTAAGAACCGGATTTTAGGAACCCCTTCCTAAATCCATTTTCAGGAAGCCCTTCCTAAAGCCTTCCTAAAAAAACGCTTCAACTTCCAACAAATGAAATGAAGACTACTTTGGATTTGATCAACATTCGACCAGGCCTGCTGAATACTTGTCAAAGCCCAATTTCAGAAGTCTACTTCTCAATTCTACAAAGGCCAGGCGAATTTAATCAGATCAAGAGTCATTTAAGTTGCAAAGTCATTCAAACCTCATTAAAAACTAGTCCAAGGCATTAACTAGGTGCTAGTTTCGATTTGCCTTGTTTTTAACACATTCTACCTAGTTTTTAATACCTTTGTAAGCTATTTAAACACATTTTCGTGGTTAATGAAAGACAGAGCTGTTTTAATTTGAAACCTTGTGTTTTGTGAGAGAGTGATTCTCTTTGTTCCTCTGGAACTGTTCGATCTTCTTGGTGTGTAATATCCAAGAACCTTCGGTGTATCAAGTGTATCCACAACACTTGTGTGACCATTCTATCTTACCAAAGATTGTCTTAGGCGGCCTAGATAGTATCAGGCATTAGGTTTAATATACCTCTTGTTGGAGCTACCTGTCTAATTCATTCCAAGGTTCCACCGCCTATCTCCTTTTGGAACGTTTAAGAAAGCATCAGGCCTTGGGTTTAATATGCCCATTGTTGGATCTTCACGAGCCAAAGAAGCTTAGGATTATCCTGCCCAACTCGGAGTGTTCATCTTGGGATTGTGATTCTGTCCAAACCTGGCCAGCCTCGCATCAAGTGGTATCAGAGCAAACCACTCCTTCGTTGGTATCAATTTCTAATCCGCGATTCTCACCTCTCCACCTTCTTCTATCATTTGTAATTCTTTTCTGTCTATCTGTTAGCTAGTTGAGCCAGCCTCAATCCTAGATCAAAAAAAAAAAAAAAAGAAAAAAAAAAAAAGCAAAAACGAATTCAAAAAAAAAAAAAAAAAGATCTGTAAAGGAGGGCTTGGTCAATCAACTAGCCAAAAAAATCTTTCAACTGTCTATCTTCTCTCTTCTTTCTTGATTCACTATTTGGTTCTTTGGAGAAAGCACATTGAGTTTGAATTGCTAGATCCTTTGGAACTTGGAGAATTCACTGAGGGAGCTAAATCGCTTAAGAGAAACAGTCTGAGAGAAAACACTTGTGAGGAAACCTTTTGCTTCTAATCTTGTTTGCTAGTGTTTGCAGGGACAACATGTTTGGTCTTAAGAAGAAACCTAGACGACAGGAGCAGAGTCCACATCAGGGAGTTTTCTATTCATCTACTAAATCATTTCTGGAAAATAAACAACACTCTTTGAGAAGTGAACATCAATCAGTTTTTAACAAATTTGATTATGTGCAGGATTGGATACAACCAGGAAAACCACAAGAGAGGCCTATGAGGAGAACTAGAAAAAGTTCTAAACCGGCCTGGGATAAAACAGAATTTGATTTCTACAGCTGTGATGATCAAAAGGGTCATAATCAAGTTAGACAGCTCCAGGACCCATTGAGCCGACAACAACATTATGATGATCTGGAAAATCAGATGGTCGAAACACTTATGGCTATGATGAAGAACCATAGTAAGAGCACTACCACAGCCCCTTCTTCGGTAGCTGACACAACAAACTATAAGCAGAGTTGTTCAGAGGACAACCCGGCTGTCCAAGAGCCAGAGCCAGACCAGACCATGTCAATCGACAAAGGTATGAAAGCAGTTTCAAATATGGAGATTAATGCTGACCAAACCAATTTGTGTCATGGCAGGTCATCTGTTTCAAGTAATGAACCCATACTGCTCAAGGATAATGATGAGAGCATCACCAAGGAAGAAGTTTCTGAGTCTACATCATCTTCAGAAGCACCACCGAATGTAGCTGATCAATTGGTGACTGGAAAAACTCAAAGTGATCAAAAGCAAGCTGTGAAGTATGATCAACGTGAGAGTCTCTTCCACACAAGGTGTTTAGTCCAGGACAAGGTGTGCAGCCTTATTATTGATGGAGGCAGTTGTGCAAACGTGGCAAGCACAACCATGGTGAAGAAGCTTCGTTTGGAAACCAAGAAACATCCGCATCCATACAAACTTCAATGGATAAGTTGCAATGGAGAGATGAAGGTAACTAGCCAAGTGATGATATCTTTTTCTATTGGCAGATAACAAGATGAAGTGCTTTGTGATGTCTTGCCCATGGAAGCCAGTCATATTCTGCTAGGAAGACCCTGGCAATATGATCGTGAAGTTACACATGAGGGTCTTACCAATAGATACTCATTTGAGTTTAAGGGAAAGAAGATCAAGTTAGTTCCCTTAACCCCCTTTGAAATTGAACAAGACCAGAGACACTTAAGCAAAAAGGAAGAACAGCAACCTCAGAGCAAAACCGTGAGGAAGCACCATACATTTCTCAGAAAATCCCTTAAAGCTAAGTGTACCCTTCCATCTTCTCAATCTGAATTTGTGCAGACATGTGCTGAGATAACTATCTTAGAACCGGAGCATCCGAGTAGCAATGTCTCTATGTCACAGGTACAAGAAGAAAACTCACCAGAGGAAGTACAAAAGAGTTTGCCATCGAATGAAGTCATGGAGAAGCAAACCAAACTTGCGCCAGAACCAGTCTTTATGTCATTTCCATATGACTACCCAGAAAAGCACTGTAAGGAACTTGATTTGGTTAGGACATGGCCTAATTTGTTTGTCTTGATTTCTGCTCAAGAGGAAAAACGTTTTGGATTGGAAAGAGTTAAAGAGTTTTGTGTTTCTGCATTGGTTTTTGACAAGTTGGTCCCGACCATTGAAACACTTGAACTTAAGAATTTCTTTATGCCAAAATGTGTTTTGACTGATGACTTTCGTGAACTTGATTGTTCTATAGGAGTTTCTTCAAGTGAGACAACATTTGAGCTGTTTAGAGCTAGAACTGAATTTGCAAACTTGTTTAAGATGAAGCACTTTCATGAAAATGTTTTGCGGGATTCAAATCATTGCAATGAACTTTGCATATCGAATTCAGAAGATCATGATTTGGAAGAAAGTCTTTCTAGGATCACTTCATTTTCTAGTAAAGCATTTCTTGTTTGGAGTTCAATTTTGGACTTCTGGAGTTCCAATCACAATCTCATTAGTGGCAAAGTTTTCGAAGTTCATAAAAGGCATATGGAACTTGTTTTGAATGTTTTAAGCAAGGAAAACTTGTCTGTGCATCTTAGGAAGTTGCTTGATCATTCCTTGTGCACATGTGATTTGGGTTTTCTAGTGGTTGTTAAAGTACAGGCTATAAACTATGTTCCAAAGACAAGAATGATGTTTTGAGTTAAAACCTTGTGTTTTGTGAGAGAGTGATTCTCTTTGTTCCTCTGGAACTGTTCGATCTTCTTGGTGTGTAATATCCAAGAACCTTCGGTGTATCAAGTGTATCCACAACACTTGTGTGACCATTCTATCTTACCAAAGATTGTCTTAGGCGGCCTAGATAGTATCAGGCATTAGGTTTAATATACCTCTTGTTGGAGATACCTGTCTAATTCATTCCAAGGTTCCACCGCCTATCTCCTTTTGGAACGTTTAAGAAAGCATCAGGCCTTGGGTTTAATAAGCCCATTGTTGGATCTTCACGAGCCAAAGAAGCTTAGGATTATCCTGCCCAACTCGGAGTGTTCATCTTGGGGCTGCGTTGCTGTCCGATCCCGGCCGGCCTCGCATCAAGTAGTAGAACACTCCGAGTTGATTAAATTCGCCTGGCCTTTGTAGAATTGAGAAGTAGACTTCTGAAATTGGGCTTTGACAAGTATTCAGCAGGCCTGGTCGAATGTTGATCAAATCCAAAGTAGTCTTCATTTCATTTGTTAGAAGTTGAAGCGTTTTTTTAGGAAGGCTTTAGGAAGGGCTTCCTGAAAATGGATTTAGGAAGGGCTTCCTGAAAATGGATTTAGGAAGGAGTTCCTAAAATCCTGGTCATCATGCTCCTCGGGCGGCCTAAGTAACTCGCTTCGGCCGGGTAGATGGGAACTTCGACCATCTGTTGATTCTGCCTGAACCAAGTGAGTTTTGGCACGTCCAAAATGTACTTCATAGCCACTTGGTCGAGTGAATCCTCCTTTAAATGTTGTTTTGAAGCCTGAATCTTCATGGTCTAGCTGCTGCTTCCTTGATGGCTCGGTCTGGCAGTCCGGTTGATGATACGAGCCGGTCAGCCTCGTATCATCCCCTCCCACTTGAAAAGGATTTGCCCTCAAATCTATTTCATCTGCAAGAAAAGAAAATAAGTCAGTAAGGTTGAAACCTGAATGCACATTATGCTTACCTTGGTTTTCATGGTCCGGTTTCAAGACTTGAAATTGGCCCATCTTTAGGTAGACTGGTTGTTTGGGTCGAGCTGGTGCAATCTTAAACTTCCTGATCCTCTTAGATTGTGGTATGGTCTGTGGCTGATCTGAGAAGTGCATTGCGTCACGAAATCCAAATGTAGCCTCATGAAGTTGTTCGGGTGGCCGAACTAGCTTACTATGGCCGAGATGGGTAGATCCTCGACCACCTCTTGATCCGACACGTCCCATGTGTGTTTTGGCTTGGCCAACTGGTTGTTCAAACACACTTGGTCGAAGGGAATGTCCTATGCTGCCTGAGAAGAAGTCGGGATCACATGGTTGCATAAATGGCTCCATAAGTGGCCTAACCGGGTGATGTTGGTATAGGATAAGACCGGTAACGTTCTGGCCTCCAGAATGAAGAACTAAACCATCATGCTCAGTTACAGCTGGTTCTGGTTTGATATCCACGAGTTCTAACTCAGCTTCCAGTTCAAACAATGCTTTCACTTGTTCATTCTTAGAGCTTCCCATGATCCTGTCAAAAGAAAACGGATTAGGCTCAGAGAATCGAAAGACTAAGTAGAATGCATAAGCATAGATAAGGTTATCCACAAAAGGATTGGGACTTCCTTGGACACTAGCTGGCGAAATCCAGATGTACTTCCTAGTCCATGCTCTAGACTGATAAGTCTCTTGTAAATGTTCGCTGATTTCTTTCTCTTGGTACAGCTCCTTGTAAAAATGATCCAATGGTCCATAATCATCTTGAATCATTCTTGTCTTTGGAACATAGTTTATAGCCTGTACTTTAACAACCACTAGAAAACCCAAATCACATGTGCACAAGGAATGATCAAGCAACTTCCTAAGATGCACAGACAAGTTTTCCTTGCTTAAAACATTCAAAACAAGTTCCATATGCCTTTTATGAACTTCGAAAACTTTGCCACTAATGAGATTGTGATTGGAACTCGAGAAGTCCATAATTGATCTCCAAACAAGAAATGCTTTACTAGACAATGAAGTGATCCTAGAAAGACTTTCTTCCAAATCATGATCTTCTAAATTCGATATGCAAAGTTCATTGCAATGATTTGAATCCCGCAAAACATTTTCATGAAAGTGCTTCATCTTAAACAAGTTTGCAAATTCAGTTCTAGCTCTAAACAGCTCAAATGTTGTCTCACTTGAAGAAACTCCTATAGAACAATCAAGTTCATGAAAGTCATCAGTCAAAACACATTTTGGCATAAAGAAATTCTTAAGTTCAAGTGTTTCAATGGTCGGGACCAACTTGTCAAAAACCAATGCAGAAACACAAAACTCTTTAACTCTTTCCAATCCAAAACGTTTTTCCTCTTGAGCAGAAACCAAGACAAACAAATTAGGCCATGTCTGCACAAATTCAGATTGAGAAAATGGAAGGGAACACTTAGCTTTAAGGGATTTTCTGAGAAATGTATGGTGCTTCTTCACGGTTTTCCTCTGAAGTTGCTGTTCTTCCTTTTTGCTTAAGTGTCTCTGGTCTTGTTCAATTTCAAAGGGGGTTAAGGGAACTAACTTGATCTTCTTTCCCTTGAACTCAAATGAGTATCTATTGGTAAGACCCTCATGTGTAACTTCACGATCATATTGCCATGGTCTTCCTAACAGAATATGACTCGCTTCCATGGGCAAGACATCACAAAGCACTTCATCTTGATATCTGCCAATAGAAAAAGATATCATCACTTGGCTAGTTACCTTCATCTCTCCATTGCAACTTATCCATTGAAGTTTGTATGGATGCGGATGTTTCTTGGTTTCCAAACGAAGCTTCTTCACCATGGTTGTGCTTGCCACGTTTGCACAACTGCCTCCATCAATAATAAGGCTGCACACCTTGTCCTGGACTAAACACCTTGTGTGGAAGAGACTCTCACGTTGATCATACTTCACAGCTTGCTTTTGATCACTTTGAGTTTTTCCAGTCACCAATTGATCAGCTACATTCGGTGGTGCTTCTGAAGATGATGTAGACTCAGAAACTTCTTCCTTGGTGATGCTCTCATCATTATCCTTGAGCAGTATGGGTTCATTACTTGAAATAGATGACCTGCCATGACACAAATTGGTTTGGTCAGCATTAATCTCCATATTTGAAACTGCTTTCATACCTTTGTCGATTGACATGGTCTGGTCTGGCTCTGGCTCTTGGACAGCCGGGTTGTCCTCTGAACAACTCTGCTTATAGTTTGTTGTGTCAACTACCGAAGAAGGGGCTGTGGTAGTGCTCTTACTATGGTTCTTCGTCACAGCCATAAGTGTTTCCACCATCTGATTTTCCAGATCATCATAATGTTGTTGTCGGCTCAATGGGTCCTGGAGCTGTCTAACTTGATTATGACTCTTTTGATCATCACAGCTGTAGAAATCAAATTCTGTTTTATCCCAGGCCGGTTTAGAACTTTTTCTAGTTCTCCTCATAGGCCTCTCTTGTGGTTTTCCTGGTTGTATCTAATCCTGCACATAATCAAATTTGTTAAAAACTGATTGATGTTCACTTCTCAATGAGTGTTGTTTCTTTTCCAGAAATGATTTAGTGGATGAATAGAAAACTCCCTGATGTGGACTCTGCTCCTGTCGTCTTGGTTTCTTCTTAAGACCAAACATGTTGTCCCTGCAAACACTAGCAAACAAGATTAGAAGCAAAAGGTTTCCTCACAAGTGTTTTCTCTCAGACTGTTTCTCTTAAGCGATTTAGCTCCCTCAGTGAATTCTCCAAGTTCCAAAGGATCTAGCAATTCAAACTCAATGTGCTTTCTCCAAAGAACCAAATAGTGAATCAAGAAAGAAGAGAGAAGATAGACAGTTGAAAGATTTTCTTGGCTAGTTGATTGACCAAGCCCTCCTTTACAGATCTCTCTTTTTGTTTTTTTTCTTTTTTTTTTGAATTCGGTTTTGCTTTTTTTTTTCTTTTTTTTTTTTTTTTTTTTTTTTTCTTTGTGATCTAGGATTGAGGCTGGCTCAACTAGCAAACAGATAGACAGAAAAGAATTACAAATGATAGAAGAAGGTGGAGAGGTGAGAATGGCGGATTAGAAATTGATACCAACGAAGGACTGGTTTGCTCTGATACCACTTGATGCGAGGCCGGCCGGGATCGGACAGCAACGCAGCCCCAAGATGAACACTCCGAGTTGGGCAGGATAATCCTAAGCTTCTTTGGCTCGTGAAGATCCAACAATGGACATATTAAACCCAAGGCCTGATGCTTTCTTAAACGTTCCAAAAGGAGATAGGCGGTGGAACCTTGGAATGAATTAGACAGGTAGCTCCAACAAGAGGTATATTAAACCTAATGCCTGATACTATCTAGGCCGCCTAAGACAATCTTTGGTAAGATAGAATGGTCACACAAGTGTTGTGGATACACTTGATACACCGAAGGTTCTTGGATATTACACACCAAGAAGATCGAACAGTTCCAGAGGAACAAAGAGAATCACTCTCTCACAAAACACAAGGTTTTAACTCAAAACATCATTCTTATTTTAATTAACCAAGAAAATGTGTTTAAATAGCATACAAAGGTATTAAAAACTAGGTAGAATGTGTTAAAAACAAGGCAACTCGAAACTAGAACCTAGTTAATGCCTTAGACTAGTTTTTAATGAACTTTGAATGACTTTTCAACTTAAAATGACTCTTGATCTGATTAATTCCGCCTGGCCTTTGTCGAATTGAGAAGTAGACTTCTGGAATGGGTTTTGACAAGTTTTCAGCAGGCCTGGTCGAATGTTGATCAAATCCAAAGTAGTCTTGATTTTCTTTGTTGAGAAGTTAAAGAGTTTTTTTGGAAGGTTTTAGGAAGGGCTTCCTGAAAATGGATTTAGGAAGGAGTTCCTAAAATCCGGGTCATCATGCTCCTCGGGCGGCCTAAGTAACTCGCTTCGGCCGGGTAGAAGGGAACTTCGACCATCTGTTGATTCTGCCTGAACCAAGTGAGTTTTGGCACGTCCAAAATGTACTTCATAGCCACTTGGTCGAGTGAATCCTCCTTTAAATGTTTTTTGAAGCCTGAATCTTCATGGTCCAGCTGCTGCTTCCTTTATGGCGCGGTCTGGCAGTCCGGTTGATGATACGAGCCGGTCAGCCTCGTATCATCCCCTCCCACTTGAAAAGGATTTGCCCTCAAAACTATTTCATCTGCAAGAAAAGAAAATAAGTCAGTAAGGTTGAAACCTGAATGCACATTATGCTTACCTTGGTTTTCATGGTCCGGTTTCAAGACTTGAAATTGGCCCATCTTTAGGTAGACTGGTTGTTTGGGTCAAGCTGGTGCAATCTTAAACTTCCTGATCCTCTTAGATTGTGGTATGGTCTGTGGCTGATCTGAGAAGTGCATTGCATCACGAAATCCGAATGTAGCCTCATGAAGTTGTTCGGGTGGCCGAACTAGCTTACTATGGCCGAGATGGGTAGATCCTCGACCACCTCTTGATCCGACACGTCCCATGTGTGTTTTGGCTTGGCCAACTGGTTGTTCAAACACACTTGGTCGAAGGGAATGTCCTATGCTGCCTGAGAAGAAGTCGGGATCACATGGTTGCATAAATGGCTCCATAAGTGGCCTAACCGGGTGATGTTGGTCTAGGATAAGACCGGTAACGTTCTGGCCTCCAGAATGAAGAACTAAACCATCATGCTCAGTTACAGCTTGTTCTGGTTTGATATCCACGAGTTCTAACTCAGCTTCCAGTTCAAACAATGCTTTCACTTGTTCATTCTTAGAGCTTCCCATGATCCTGTCAAAAGAAAATGGATTAGGCTCAGAGAATCGAAAGACTAAGTAGAATGCATAAGTATAGATAAGGTTATCCACAAAAGGATTGGGACTTCCTTGGACACTAGCTGGCGAAATCCAGATGTACTTCCTAGTCCATGCTCTAGACTGATAAGTCTCTTGTAAATGTTCGCTGATTTCTTTCTCTTTGTACAGCTCCTTGTCAAAATGATCCAACGGTCCATAATGTTCTTGAATCATTCTTGTCTTTGAAACATTGTTTATAGCCTGTACTTTAACAACCACTAGAAAACCCAAATCACATGTGCACAAGGAATGATCAAGCAACTTCCTAAGATGCACAGACAAGTTTTCCTTGCTTAAAACATTCAAAACAAGTTCCATATGCCTTTTATGAACTTCGAAAACTTTGCCACTAATGAGATTGTGATTGGAACTCCAGAAGTCCATAATTGATCTCCAAACAAGAAATGCTTTACTAGACAATGAAGTGATCCTAGAAAGACTTTCTTCCAAATCATGATCTTCTAAATTCGATATGCAAAGTTCATTGCAATGATTTGAATCCCGCAAAACATTTTCATGAAAGTGCTTCATCTTAAACAAGTTTGCAAATTCAGTTCTAGCTCTAAACAGCTCAAATGTTGTCTCACTTGAAGAAACTCTTATAGAACAATCAAGTTCACGAAAGACATCAGTCAAAACACATTTTGGCATAAAGAAATTCTTAAGTTTAAGTGTTTCAATGGTGGGGACCAACTTGTCAAAAACCAATGCAGAAACACAAAACTCTTTAACTCTTTCCAATCCAAAACATTTTTCCTCTTGAGCATAAACCAAAAAAAACAAATTAGGCCATGTCCTAACCAAATCAAGTTCCTTACAATGCTTTTCTGGGTAGTCATAAGGAAATGACATAAGGACTGGTTCTGGCGCAAGTTTGGTTGGCTTCTCCATGACTTCATTCGATGGCAAACTCTTTTGTACTTCCTCTGGTGAGTTTTCTTCTTGTACCTGTGACATAGAGACATTGCTACTCGGATGCTCCGGTTCTAAGATAGTTATCTCAGCACATGTCTGCACAAATTCAGATTGAGAAGATGGAAGGGTACACTTAGCTTTAAGGGATTTTTTGAGAAATGTATGGTGCTTCCTCATGGTTTTGCTCTGAGGTTGCTGTTCTTCCTTTTTGCTTAAGTGTCTCTGGTCTTGTTCAATTTCCAAGGGGGTTAAGGGAACTAACTTGATCTTCTTTCCCTTGAACTCAAATGAGTATCTGTTGGTAAGACCCTCATGTGTAACTTCACGATCATATTGCCATGGTCTTTCTAACAGAATATGACTGGCTTCCATGGGCAAGACATCACAAAGCACTTCATCTTGATACCTGCCAATAGAAAAAGATATCATCACTTTTCTAGTTACCTTCATCTCTCCATTGCAACTTATCCATTGAAGTTTGTATGGATGCGGATGTTTCTTGGTTTCCAAGCGAAGCTTCTTCACCATGGTTGTGCTTGCCACGTTTGCACAACTGCCTCCATCAATAATAAGGCTGCACACCTTGTCCTGGACTAAACACCTTGTGTGGAAGAGACTCTCACGTTGATCATACTTCACAGCTTGCTTTTGATCACTTTGAGTTTTTCCAGTCACCAATTGATCAGCTACATCCGGTGGTGCTTCTGAAGATGATGTAGACTCAGAAACTTCTTCCTTGGAGATGCTCTCATCATCATCCTTGAGCAGTATGGGTTCATTACTTAAAACAGATGACCTGCCATGACACAAATCGGTTTGGTCAGTATTAATCTCCATATTTGAAACTGCTTTCATACCTTTGTCGATTGACATGGTCTGGTCTGGCTCTGGCTCTTGGACAGCCGGGTTGTCCTCTGTACAACTCTGCTTATAGTTTGTTGTGTCAGCTACCGAAGAAGGTTGTGTGGTAGTGCTCTTACTATGGTTCTTCATCACAGCCATAAGTGTTTCCACCATCTGATTTTCCAGATCATCATAATGTTGTTGTCGGCTCAATGGGTCCTGGAGCTGTCTAACTTGATTATGACTCTTTTGATAATCACGGCTGTAGAAATCAATCCTGTTTTATCCCAGGCCGGTCTAGAACTTTTTCTAGTTCTCCTCATAGGCCTCTCTTGTGGTTTCCCTGGTTGTATCCAATCCTGCACATAATCAAATTTGTTAAAAACTGATTGATGTTCACTTCTCAAAGAGTGTTGTTTCTTTTCCAGAAATGATTTAGTGGATATAGAAAACTCCCTATGTGGACTCTGCTCCTGTCGTCTAGGTTTCTTCTTAAGACCAAACATGTTGTCCCTGCAAACACTAGCAAACAAGATTAGAAGCAAAAGGTTTCCTCACAAGTGTTTTCTCTCAGACTGTTTCTCTTAAGCGATTTAGCTCCCTCAGTGAATTCTCCAAGTTCCAAAGGATCTAGCAATTCAAACTCAATGTGCTTTCTCCAAAGAACCAAATAGTGAATCAAGAAAGAAGAGAGAAGATAGACAGTTGAAAGATTTTCTTGGCTAGTTGATTGACCAAGCCCTCCTTTACAGATCTTTTTTTTTTTTGAATTCGTTTTTGCTTTTCTTTTTTTTTTTTCTTTCTTTTTTTGTTTTGATCTAGGATTGAGGCTGGCTCAACTAGCAAACAGATAGACAGAAAAGAATTACAAATGATAGAAGAAGGTGGAGAGGTGAGAATGGCGGATTAGAAATTGATACCAACGAAGGATGGTTTGCTCTGATACCACTTGATGCGAGGCTGGCCAGGTTGGACAGAATCACATCCCAAGATGAACACTCCGAGTTGGGCAGGATAATCCTAAGCTTCTTTGGCTCGTGAAGATCCAACAATGGGCATATTAAACCCAAGGCCTGATGCTTTCTTAAACGTTCCAAAAGGAGATAGGCGGTGGAACCTTGGAATGAATTAGACAGGTAGCTCCAACAAGAGGTATATTAAACCTAATGCCTGATACTATCTAGGCCGCCTAAGACAATCTTTGGTAAGATAGAATGGTCACACAAGTGTTGTGGATACACTTGATACACCAAGGTTCTTGGATATTACACACCAAGAAGATCGAACAGTTCCAGAGGAACAAAGAGAATCACTCTCTCACAAAACACAAGGTTTAACTCAAAACATCATTCTTATTTCATTAACCACGAAAATGTGTTAAATAGATACAAAGGTATTAAAAACTAGGTAGAATGTGTTAAAAAAAGGCAACTCGAAACTAGAACCTAGTTAATGCCTTAACTAGTTTTTAATGAACTTTAATGACTTTTCAACTTAAAATGACTTTGATCTGATTATTCCGCCTGGCCTTTGTCGAATTGAGAAGTAGACTTCTGGAATGGTTTTGACAAGTATTTAGCAGCCTGGTCGAATGTTGATCAATCCAAAGTAGTCTTGATTTTCTTTGTTGAGAAGTTGAAGAGTTTTTTGGAGGTTTTAGGAAGGGCTTCCTGAAAATGGATTTAGAAGGAGTTCCTAAAATCCGGGTCATCATGCTCCTCGGGCGGCCTAAGTAACTCGCTTCGGCCGGGTAGAAGGGAACTTCGACCATCTGTTGATTCTGCCTGAACCAAGTGAGTTTTGGCACGTCCAAAATGTACTTCATAGCCACTTGGTCGAGTGAATCCTCCTTTAAATGTTGTTTTGAAGCCTGAATCTTCATGGTCCAGCTGCTGCTTCCTTGATGGCTCGGTCTGGCAGTCCGGTTGATGATACGAGCCGGTCAGCCTCGTATCATCCCCTCCCACTTGAAAAGGATTTGCCCTCAAATCTATTTCATCTGCAAGAAAAGAAAATAAGTCAGTAAGGTTGAAACCTGAATGCACATTATGCTCACCTTGGTTTTCATGGTCCGGTTTCAAGACTTGAAATTGGCCCATCTTTAGGTAGACTGGTTGTTTGGGTCGAGCTGGTGCAATCTTAAACTTCCTGATCCTCTTAGATTGTGGTATGGTCTGTGGCTGATCTGAGAAGTGCATTGCATCACGAAATCCAAATGTAGTCTCATGAAGTTGTTCGGGTGGCCGAACTAGCTTACTATGGCCGAGATGGGTAGATCCTCGACCACCTCTTGATCCGACACGTCCCATGTGTGTTTTGGCTTGGCCAATTGGTTGTTCAAACACACTTGTCGAAGGGAATGTCTATGCTGCCTGAGAAGAAGTCGGGATCACATGGTTGCATAAATGGCTCCATAAGTGGCCTAACCGGGTGATGTTGGTCTAGGATAAGACCGGTAACGTTCTGGCCTCCAGAATGAAGAACTAAACCATCATGCTCAGTTACAGCTGGTTCTGGTTTGATATCCACGAGTTCTAACTCAGCTTCCAGTTCAAACAATGCTTTCACTTGTTCATTCTTAGAGCTTCCCATGATCCTGTCAAAAGAAAACGGATTAGGCTCAGAAAATCGAAAGACTAAGTAGAATGCATAAGCATAGATAAGGTTATCCACAAAAGGATTGGGACTTCCTTGGACACTAGCTGGTGAAATTCCAGATGTACTTCCAAGTCCATGCTCTAGACTGATAAGTCTCTTGTAAGTGTTCGCTGATTTCTTCTCTAGGTACAGCTCCTTGTCAAAATGATCCAACGGTCCATAATCATCTTGAATCACTCTTGTCTTTGGAACATAGTCTATAGCCTGTACTTTAACAACCACTAGAAAACCCAAATCACATGTGCAAAAGAATGATCAAGCAACTTCCTAAAATGCACAGACAAGTTTTCCTTGCTTAAAACATTCAAATCAAGTTCCATATGCCTTTTATGAACTTCGAAAACCTTGCCACTAATGAGATTGTGATTGGAACTCCAGAAGTCCATAATTGATCTCCAAACAAGAAATGCTTTACTAGAAAATGAAGTGACCTTAGAAAGCTTTCTTCCAAATCATAATCTTCCAAATTCGATTTACAAAGTTCATTGCAATGGTTTGAATCCCGCAAAAATTTTCATGAAAGTGCTTCATCTTAAACAAGTTTGCAAATTCAGTTCTAGCTCTAACAGCTCAAATGTTGTCTCACTTGAAGAAACTTCTATAGAACAATCAAGTTCACGAAAGTCATCAGTCAAAACACATTTTGGCATAAAGAAATTCTTAAGTTCAAGTGTTTCAATGGTTGGGACCAACTTGTCAAAAACCAATGCAGAAACACAAAACTCTTTAACTCTTTCCAATCCAAAACATTTTTCCTCTTGAGCAGAAACCAAGACAAACAAATTTGGCCATGTCCTAACCAAATCAAGTTCCTTACAGTGCTTTTCTGGGTAGTCATAAGGAAATGACATAAAGACTGGTTCTGGCGCTAGTTTGGTTGGCTTCTCCATGACTTCATTCGATGGCAAACTCTTTTGTACTTCCTCTGGTGAGTTTTCTTCTTGTACCTGTGACATAGAGACATTGCTACTCGGATGCTCCGGTTCTAAGATAGTTATCTCAGCACATGTCTGCACAAATTCAGATTGAGAAGATGGAAGGGTACACTTAACTTTAAGGGATTTTCTGAGAAATGTATGGTGCTTCCTCACGGTTTTGCTCTGAGGTTGCTGTTCTTCCTTTTTGCTTAAGTGTCTCTGGTCTTGTTCAATTTCCAAGGGGGTTAAGGGAACTAACTTGATCTTCTTTCCCTTGAACTCAAATGAGTATCTGTTGGTAAGACCCTCATGTGTAACTTCACGATCATATTGCCATGGTCTTCCTAACAGAATATGACTGGCTTCCATGGGCAAGACATCACAAAGCACTTCATCTTGATACCTGCCAATAGAAAAAGATATCATCACTTGGCTAGTTACCTTCATCTCTCCATTGCAACTTATCCATTGAAGTTTGTATGGATGCGGATGTTTCTTGGTTTCCAAGCGAAGCTTCTTCACCATGGTTGTGCTTGCCACGTTTGCACAACTGCCTCCATCAATAATAAGGCTGCACACCTTGTCCTGGACTAAACACCTTGTGTGGAAGAGACTCTCACGTTGATCATACTTCACAGCTTGCTTTTGATCACTTTGAGTTTTTCCAGTCACCAATTGATCAGCTACATCCTGTGGTGCTTCTGAAGATGATGTAGACTCAGAAACTTCTTCCTTGGAGATGCTCTCATCATCATCCTTGAGCAGTATGGGTTCATTACTTGAAACAGATGACCTGCCATGACACAAATCGGTTTGGTCAGCATTAATCTCCATATTTGAAACTGCTTTCATACCTTTGTCGATTGACATGGTCTGGTCTGGCTCTGGCTCTTGGACAGCCGGGTTGTCCTCTGTACATCTCTGCTTATAGTTTGTTGTGTCAGCTACCGAAGAAGGGGGTGTGGTAGTGCTCTTACTATGGTTCTTCATCACAGCCATAAGTGTTTCCACCATCTGATTTTCCAGATCATCATAATGTTGTTGTCGGCTCAATGGGTCCTGGAGCTGTCAAACTTGATTATGACTCTTTTGATAATCACGGCTGTAGAAATCAAATCCTGTTTTATCCCAGGCCGGTCTAGAAGTTTTTCTAGTTCTCCTCATAGGCCTCTCTTGTGGTTTCCCTGGTTGTATCCAATCCTGCATATAATCAAATTTGTTAAAAACTGATTGATGTTCACTTCTCAAAGAGTGTTGTTTCTTTTCCAGAAATGATTTAGTGGATGAATAGAAAACTCCCTGATGTGGACTCTGCTCCTGTCGTCTAGGTTTCTTCTTAAGACCAAACATGTTGTCCCTGCAAACACTAGCAAACAAGATTAGAAGCAAAAGGTTTCCTCACAAGTGTTTTCTCTCAGACTGTTTCTCTTAAGCGATTTAGCTCCCTCAGTGAATTCTCCAAGTTCCAAAGGATCTAGCAATTCAAACTCAATGTGCTTTCTCCAAAGAACCAAATAGTGAATCAAGAAAGAGGAGAGAAGATAGACAGTTGAAAGATTTTCTTGGCTAGTTGATTGACCAAGCCCTCCTTTACAGATCTTTTTTTTTTTGAATTCGTTTTTGCTTTTTTTTTTTTTTTTTCTTTCTTTTTTTTGATCTAGGATTGAGGCTGGCTCAACTAGCAAACAGATAGACAGAAAAGAATTACAAATGATAGAAGAAGGTGGAGAGGTGAGAATGGCGGATTAGAAATTGATACCAACGAAGGAGTGGTTTGCTCTGATACCACTTGATGCGAGGCCGGCCGGGATCGGACAGCAACGCAGCCCCAAGATGAACACTCCGAGTTGGGCAGGATAATCCTAAGCTTCTTTGGCTCGTGAAGATCCAACAATGGGCATATTAAACCCAAGGCCTGATGCTTTCTTAAACGTTCCAAAAGGAGATAGGCGGTGGAACCTTGGAATGAATTAGACAGGTAGCTCCAACAAGAGGTATATTAAACCTAATGCCTGATACTATCTAGGCCGCCTAAGACAATCTTTGGTAAGATAGAATGGTCACACAAGTGTTGTGGATACACTTGATACACCGAAGGTTCTTGGATATTACACACCAAGAAGATCGAACAGTTCCAGAGGAACAAAAAGAATCACTCTCTCACAAAACACAAGGTTTTAACTCAAAACATCATTCTTATTTTCATTAACCACGAAAATGTTTTAAATAGCATACAAAGGTATTAAAAACTAGGTAGAATGTGTTAAAAACAAGGCAACTCGAAACTAGAACCTAGTTAATGCCTTAGACTAGTTTTTAATGAACTTTGAATGACTTTTCAACTTAAAATGACTCTTGATCTGATTAATTCCGCCTGGCCTTTGTCGAATTGAGAAGTAGACTTCTGGAATGGGTTTTGACAAGTATTCAGCAGGCCTGGTCGAATGTTGATCAAATCCAAAGTAGTCTTGATTTTCTTTGTTGAGAAGTTGAAGAGTTTTTGGAAGGTTTTAGGAAGGGCTTCCTGAAAATGGATTTAGGAAGGAGTTCCGAAAATCCGGGTCATCATGCTCCTCGGGCGGCCTAAGTAACTCGCTTCGGCCGGGTAGAATGGAACTTCGGCCATCTGTTGATTCTGCCTGAACCAAGTGAGTTTTGGCACGTCCAAAATGTACTTCATAGCCATTTGGTCGAGTGAATCCTCCTTTAAATGTTGTTTTGAAGCCTGAATCTTCATGGTCCAGCTGCTGCTTCCTTGATGGCTCGGTCTTGCAGTCCGGTTGATGATACGAGCCGGTCAGCCTCGTATCACTCTTCCTTCCCACTTGGTGGCGACCGAATCTTCCTTCTAGAAGCCTTTCTTCCTTCCTCTTGTTTCATACTCACACCTCTTCAAACCTAAGGCATGAATAACTTCTTCCTCACACATCTTCACTCTGAGTCGTGCTGGCCACGTTTGATCTAGCGTGACCATCACTCCTCCTCTTCAATACTCACTTGTGGATCGGGCTGAAGGACCTGACTGATCGGCCGCTTCACTGGCCTGGTTTGAACGCGGCTCCCTCCATTTGCTTGGTTTGAGATGTGGATTAAGGATCCAGCACTTGTCCTTGCTATGTCCTCTCTTCTTGCAATGGTCGCAGACCCACACTTTCTTTTCATCTTGGCGATAAGCCTTGTTGGCCACCACCAGTTCTCCTTTGTTTGCTGTTACCAGCTCGCCTTTGTTACCAAAGAGGCCATGTGAGCCTTGCTCCTTCTGAATTTGTGCACACACCTCCTCCAAGCTTGGTAGTTTGTCGGCTCGCAGGAAATGCTTGATAAGATCATTGTAGCTTGAGTTCAGAGTCAGGAGAAGGCCAAAGACCTTGTCTTGTTCCCGCTGTTCGTTGAGCACAAGAGGATCCACCGAACATGGCCGAAGCATCTCTAACTCGGCCCATAAGGCCCTGAACTTCCCAAAGTGCTTGGTGAAGTCTTCATCTCCTTGGCTCAAGTCATTGATAGCCTTCTTCACTTCAAAGACTCGGCTCAACTTGGATATGTTTCCAAACACCTTCTGCAGCGTTTCCCATAGTTTCTTGGCGGTTTCGCAAAACGAGTAAGCCTCAATGGACAAGACCATCTGGTCTTCTTGGAACCACTTATCTTCATCCACAAGAACCATTTCGGTTCCATCTCTTGTGGTTGTCTCTTTGGGAGCTTCACTCTTCAAGATGTGACTCCAAAGCCCGCGACTGCACAAGGCTGTTTTGTGGTCCGTGACCATAGGAGGTAGTTCACTCCTTTGAGATTCACAGGAACCGACACTGGCTTTGAGTTCTCCATGGCAGAATGGCTTTGGACCGTTGGACAAAGCGTGGAACCGAGAATAAAACTTTAGGTGATGGTAGAGAGAATGAACAAGGATGAACACGGATGATTAAGAAGAAGATTTGAGGATTTGAACACTGGTTTCGTGAAGAGAAACAAGAGAGAAGGAAATGGAGCCTATGGACCGTTGGATAAAGAGTTTATCCACCGGTCAAAGCAGAATGGTGAAGGGATTAATGAGATGGACAAACTGAAACGAGAGATTAAGGTGATTAAAGAAGATTACAAGGAATAGATTGAAGTTCCTTGCTCTGATACCATGTTGTTTTGCGGAATAGAATGAAAGAGAGAGTGAACGAGAGAGAGACAGTTCGACCAAAGATGAACAAGGAAGATTGTATTTCCTTAAGTTGAATGTTACAATGGTTTGAGTCTTTAAATAGACTGACAGAGATACATGAAAGTGACACAAAGAATAAACAAAAGAGAAGAGAGAGAAGAGGTCAGTGGTCGATAGCGACCTGACCCAACGGTCGTGTGGCCTTAAGGCCACACGTGACTCTAGCGACCAAACGCTACAACGGTCACTCGACCAAGGTGTGAACATAATCCTCCAAGATGCCATTCTATCATGCTTGCGACATAAGGGAGTTGGCTTGCCTTCCACTCCACGTTAGGCCGTACACATGCTTGTACGGACGACCAAGTTGTACGGTCAGCCCTCCAAAGTGCTTGGACGGCCGGTCACTCGGCCCACTCGGTTCTTCTCCTTCTTTTGTTCCTTCTCGATCAATAAGAAGAAGGCGGAAACGATGCGTCAGATTCATGAAAAGGCTAGACGCAACTTGGAGGAAAGAACAAAACAGTATGTCAAGCAAGCAAACAAGGGCATGAAGGAACTGGTTTTTGAAGTTGGCGACAAAGTGTGGGTTCACTTGAGGAAAGAAAGGTTTCCAAATGAAAGGAAGTCCAAACTCATGTCTCGGATCGATGGCCCATTCGAAGTCACTAGGAAGATCAGCAACAACGCCTACCAGCTGGACGTCCAAGGTAAGTATGATGTAAGCAATAGTTTTAATGTTACTGACTTGATTCCTTTTGTTGCAGATGAAACGGATTTGAGGACAAATCCTTTTGAAGAGGGAGGAGATGATGTGATCATGGACCGGCCTGAGGGTAAAGCTAAGGAGGCTGTGGACCGGCTCGCGGACAGAGACGCTCTGACCATTCCAGAAGGTCCCATGACCCGTGCCAGAACCAAGAAGCTAAGGACGGTCGTGGTGGGAATGCTTAGGACGTTGTGGGGATGTGAAGGAGTCAACGGGCGAGACACGGACGGTCGTGGTCGAGAAGCGGACGGTCGTGGTTGAGACGAGGCCGGCCCGGGTCGAGGCATGTTTGGGGCTGGACTTGGCCGAAACGTTCAGGATGTGCTTATCACCATTCAAGCTACTTCTTCAGCTAGCTGATCAGCATCTAGGCAAGTGGCTTGCGTGTGCTCTTTTTCCCTTGGTTTGGTTTTGTCCCACTGGGTTTTCCAGCCAAGGTTTTTAACGAGGCCGTAAGCTGCTTACGATGGGCCTAGCTGTTGTTCACGGTCTGTCCACATGAAGACCTTATGTTATTTGTGTTTCTTAAGTTTAAATTGTCGCATTAACTCTGTGGAGCCTTTGGCCTTTATGTTTCTCTATTTACGAGAGCTTGTGCATGTACAAGTCTCTCGTGTATAAGTACCTTGTTCGAACCCTTTGGAAGTCAATCAGTCATTTTGTTTAAACCTTGTTCGTTCTTTATCTTGCCTTGTCGAGAGAGAGTTCTTCTGGTGTGTAATGTCCAGAGCCCAAGGGTCACTCGTCCGGTGCGTCATATCCGAGCTAGTTTCCTAGGAGTATCAAGAGGCCGAACCATACCTCTTGTGTCACCATCCAATCCACCGCCTTGGTAAACTTGAGTCACTGATTCGTTTACGCAAGGATTATCCCCCACCAATCCAGAGAGCGTCCTAGGGTCGTGTCAGCCGCAGGAGACCGCCTTCCAGACCCTTAAAGAGAAGCTTACTCATTCTCCTTTGCTTGTGCTTCCTGATTTTGCTAAAACTTTCGAAATCGAATGTGATGCTTCTGGTATAGGTATTGGTGCTGTCTTGATGCAGGATAAGAGGTCTATAGCTTACTTTAGTGAGAAGTTGGGAGGTGCCACCCTAAACTATGCAACGTATGACAAGGAATTGTATTTTCTGGTGAGAGCCTTACAAACTTGGCAGCATTACCTTTGGCCGAAAGAATTTGTCATACATACCAATCATGAATCCTTGAAGTATCTAAAGGGCCAGAACAAACTAAGTAAAAGACATGCCAGATGGGTCGAATTCATTGAAACATTTCCATATGTTATCAAAAATATAAGCAAGGTAAGGAAAATGAGGATCAGCTTGCCGACTTATTCACTAAGGCCACTAGACCAAAGGTGTGTGACCACATCTTCAGCAAGCTTAGCCTAGTGAGCTTGGCCCGAGGGTAAGCGCTTCCCTTGCTCATGAAGTGCATACTCTTTTCCTTAAACAGAGTTTTTGCCAATGGGTTTTATCTGTTAAAGGTTTGTAACGAGGTGCATCTTCATGGGCAATCCAAGCTAAGTATTCTAGGGTGATTCCAGAATGCTTAGCTTGAGGGGGAGTGTTGACATTGGCCGTACAGGCCGTACGGGTGTACGGACCGGCGAGAAGCGTGTTGACCTTGGGCCGTACAGGCCGTACGGGTGTACGGACCGGCCAGAAGCGTCAGAGGGAGATTCTTAGCATGTGCAAAGGCCGGGCGCAAGAAGACAAAGGAGGTTTTATAAGAAGCTTCTAAAGGAAAAATGAGGTTTTATAAGAAGCTTCTAAAGGACAGCGTAACCAGCTGCTTTTGTGACCGTTTAAGGATAAGGGACAGCTGGCCGCGCCGTCCCTTTCCTCTTTTGGTAAAAGATGCTCTTGGTCGGCTACTTTATGACACGGATTGAATAGATTCTCTGGCATATTTTTGCCAGAGTTCACCTTATATACCTTGTAACCTTGATTGTAAACGTTAATCTTTTGGTTATAATGAAATCTCTTTACCGTTCTCTCTTTCTCTCTTTCGTTCTTGCTAAACTCTTACGCTAATCTCTTTCAATCTCTCTTATACTCCGCATAATCTCACACTAAGGAATGTCTGTTTTTATCTCAAAAGAAGTATGCACTTGACCTGTTAAATGAAGTAGGAGAACTTGGAACTAGAGTGGCTAAGACATCTCTAGAGGACGACTATAAGGTGGACCGTAAAGGGGAGCTTGAAGACGAGTTACATGGAGATGTCACCCAATACAGAAGGATGGTTGGTAAGTTAATATATATCACTATAACTAGACCTGACTTGTGTTTTGCTGTGAATCAGGTCAGCCAACATATGAAGGCCCCAAAGGTCAACCATTGGAATATGGTCAACCGCATCCTAAGATACTTGAGAGGAACAACCGGCCAAGGAATTTGGATGGGATGCAATGGAAGCACAGAAATAGTAAGATATTGCGATGCTGATTGGGCTGGAGATCGGATTGATAGAAGATCAACGACGGGTTATTGTACATTCATAGGAGGCAACTTAGTAACATGGAAGAGCAAGAAACAGAAGGTCGTGTCATGTTCCAGTACTGAAGCTGAATATAGAGCAATGAGGAGATTAACTACAGAACTGATGTGGTAGAAGAATCTGCTCAAGGACTTTGGAATTGAGACACAAACTCTAATCACAATGCTTTGTGATAATCAAGCAGCCATGCATATTGCCTCAAACTCAGTTTTTCATGAAAGGACCAAGCATATCGAGGTGGACTGTCATAAGGTCAGAGAGCAAGTTCAGCTAGGAGTCATTCTTCCTTGCTATACCAGAAGCTCAGATCAGTTAGCTGACATCTTCACCAAAGCGGCCACTCAAAAGACCAGTGAGTTCATCCATTCAAAGCTTGGACTCATTGATGTTTCCATGGCTTGATCTTCTCTAGCCGTGAAGGTCATACTCTTTTTCTCTCAATGTAGTTTTGTCCCATGAGGCTTTCTACATTGAGATTTTATAATGAGGTGATCTCTCACGGTTCCAAGCTTTACCATTCCTTGTGGTTAAAGCTTGAGGGGGAGTATTGAGCCAGAAGAGCTGATACCATCAACACGAACTCAGCCGTCCGTACAATCTGTCTCGGCCGTCCGTACGACCTAAGCTTGGAGTGCAATGCAAGCAAGGAGATTCATGGTCGAAGTGTGTATGGAACTCAAAGGGAGCTTCTAGAAGATCTTGTTATCCAAGGCTCGCACTATCCAGGCCGTGACCGGCCCTCTTCGGAACTCCGGGCGGCCGTACAGGCCGTACAGGCCGTACAAGAGTGTACGGATGGGGTGGTTAAGACTGAGTTAGTATGATGTGATCATGGATGGCACCAAGGATGGAGAGCTTGAACCGGAACCTGAAGCTGAGCTTAAGGCCGTGGAAGAGCATGGACCAAACGGTGTGGAGCTTGAAGCTGAGGACGCTTTGCAAGTACCGGCCGGAGCTATGACCAGGGCGCGAACCAGGCAGCTGTCTCAAAGGCTAAGTTCTTTACTTAGTTCTGCCAATGTTCAGTTCAACCTTAAGGAGGAAGATGTGCAACACATGACCTTAGTAAGGATCAGTAAGGATTCAGGAACCCCTTCCTAAAATCGACTTTTTAGTAAGGTTTCATGAAGATTTAGGTGTACCTTCCTAAATGGCGATTCGCATAGCACCCAGGCCGCGTGTTCACATCAGTTGAAGAGTCAGTCAACATGGAATCAATTCAGTCAAGTCTTTACTTCATTAATGTATTGTTTTCCGTGTTGTCTTGTCTTGTTTTCTGAAACACAAACACTATATATGTATTTCGGAAACCATTGAATGAATAAGAAGTTTAAGTTTGATCATTGCGATTGTCTTGGAGAGTGAATCACTGTTGTTCCTTGTGAACAAACCCCTGTTGCTTGGTGAGTCATATCCAAACAACAACCCCTCTTCGGTTGTCTAAGTGAGTCATATCTTAGGACTGCTGATGTTTGGAATATCAAGGGCCTTCCGCATCCCTTGTGCGACCTAACGATCCATTCCTTTGTTCTTGAGAGCTAGTAGCTCAATTGAGTTCAAAGTTTATCCAGACCAACTTCGAAGTGTAATCCGTGGGAGAGAGTGATCCTCGTATCAAGTGGTATCAGAGCCCACTTTGAAGTTTGATATCTATTTCGATCATCTTTCTCACCTCTTCATCTTCTTCAATCAAAAAAAAAAAAAAGTTCTTATCTGTCTATCTGTTCTCTGGGTGAGCCGCCTGATATTCAAAAAAAAAAAAGAGAAAACAAAAGAAAAGTGTTTAAGAAACCAGGAGAAATCGGTTTCCAGGGTTGGTTAATCATCGAGAACCAAAAATCTTGCAATCTATCTATCTACCCCTTCTTCTACTTTGGTTGTTTGGATAGATTCATTGGATTTGACAGATTTGTTCTATTGGAACTCTTGAGATTTCACCGAGGTTTAAACACCTGTGAGGAAGAGGGTTTTGATTAACTCGTTTGTTAAGTGCTTGCAGGAAAATCCACAAGGGTGATATGATCACGGACAAAGTGATGAAAACCTCCCAAGGATGATGCACTCTGAAGTTGGCAAAATGGATAAGCCTTCGTTCAACAGACTGTGAAGCCACGAAGAACAAGGAGATGTGGATTGAATGGTGACACAGAAGCTGCGGAAGACTCCTGATTAACCGGCGGATCGATTCTCTGGATATTACGCACCAAAGGAGATCGACAGCTTGCTGGATATGACGCACCAACAAGGAATGGATAGAGAGATGGATCGAGAGACGCCACAAAGATCTGTGAAAGGATCTATGATAAGTCTAAACCAGCCATGAACATAGATATGACACACCATGAACATGGAGTTCCAAAAATTACAAGACATCACATCTTGCAAGAAAGAAACTTCTCTGATTTTTACTGAAAACAAAACTTATTATTATTCATGATTTTGGGGCTCTTTATATAGAGAATTACAAGTCATTTAACTCCTAATTAAGAGCCTAACATGCAGAGCTTCTAGGAAATCGAAATTTGACTCTAGTCTGCATGTAAGAGAGAGAAATACACATCAATAAATGCAATTAAAGTTTGAACTCGAAAATGAGTCTTCACTTGATAATTTGTGGGCTTCAAATGAGATATTTTCTTCTTTAAATCCAGCCCATGAAGTTACAACCCTTGATTGATTGATGGATCAATTTCAGGATCATATCACAAAGAGGAACAGTTGGAACAAGAGGAGCCTGATCAAGGTGAGCTGGAACGAGAAGAGCAAGGACAAAGCAAGTGTGAACCTGTGGAGCATAATCAAGATCAGCTTGAACGTGAGGAGCAAGGACAGAGCTAGCTGGTAGCTGAGGAGGATCTTCAGGTGCTTACAGGACCAATGACGCGGTCAAGGACTAGGGCGTTCCACCTGGCTTTGGAGACTCTGCTTAATCAAATCAAGGCTGATGAAGATGCGATCAAGTTCAGCCTGATGGTGTGCATTCAGGCTAGATAGCTCATGAGCCGGTAAAGCATTGTGTGCTCTTTTTTCCTTGTCAAGTTTTTGTCCCAATGGGTTTTGCTTGACAAGGTTTTTAACGAGGCCTTTGCTTTGCCCATTCTATGCTCTTGGTGCTATCCTGGATACTTAGACCTATGTTTTAAGTTTAAGACATTTGCCGGTTTGGTTTATTTCGTTGCTAGGGTTGGCTTGGTGTGTGTACCATAGCCTCCCTATAAATACTTGTGTGCTACAGACTGGTTGTTTCATCTATCTTTTTATTCTAAAACTATCTAAGTTAGATCATCTTCTCTGGTGTGTAATATCCAGGGGAAACCCTTGTTGGATTCTTCGTGTGTCATATCGGTGAATCCATCAAGGCACTCAACCGAGCTCTTCATTCCTTGGTTGAGTGCTACCTCTACCCTCCACCCATTCCATTTCCCTTTCCAGTGCTCGAGACCTCACCTGACCCATCGGTTACCTGACCATCCGTTCTATCTTTCAAACCAAACTCCTCAGACTAACTGGCCGGCCGACTTTCCGTCTCATTCCCCTTGTCCCGGCGTGCTTGTCAAAGTTGAATCCTAGGGAGATCGTGTCAAGATGTATCAGAGCAGCTTTGACAAGCTAAGTGTTTCGACCTTTCAACTTCCTTGCGTGCCAAGTTTGAAAGTGACCGTTTGTATGCTTTAGATCTCGTGTTTGTGCGTGTAGATCTACAGTCTGTTGCTTGTTTATGATACTTGAGATCAATAGATCTGCTGTTTTTGTGGGAGTTTGTTGCTTGGGAACGGTTCATAGCCTTGTTTTGTGTGGTTGCAGGAACCATGGCTGGAGACCATGACCCAGAGGAAACTCCAGTGGGAATACAGAACCGCTTGATGATGGAAGCTCTTACTGCCGAGATGAGGAAGATGTTTCAGGAAGAGATGGCTAGCTACCGGCAAGAGCAAGAGCAACAAAGAGGGACTCGACGACATAGGCCAGGAAAAGAACCGGCCGCAGAGTCTTCAAGAGAACAGCCCAGCGGTCGCGAGAGTGATGAGGGAGGCCATGAGACTGATCAATACTATAGGAGTAGCAGTTCGTCAAAAGGCAGCCGAAAGAGTCGTGCTAGGAACCGTCCCAGAGATAACTTGGAAGGGATTAAACTAAAGATCCCTCCATTCCATGGCAAGTGCGATCCGGATGCCTACCTTGAGTGAGAAAAGAAGATTGAACTCATCTTTGTGGCGAAGCACTATACCGAAGAGGACAGGATCAAAGTTGCAGCCACCAAGTTCTATGACTACACACTCAACTGGTGGGATCAGTTGGTGACAACAAGGAGATGCAACCAGGAGTATCCGGTTTCATCTTGGAATGAGATGAAAGGATTGATGAGAAAGAGGTTTGTGCCGAGCCATTACAGCCGTGACCTGCATCAGAGGCTCAGTAGACTGATTCAGGGCTCACGCTCTGTGGAAGAATACTTCCAAGAGATGGAAAAACTCATGCTTAGAGCGGATATTGTCGAAGATAAGGAGGCTACCATGGCACGCTTCCTGGGGGGGCTTCACCGTGACATCCAAGACCGGCTTGAGACTCAGTATTACATGGACATTGAAGAAATGTTGCATAAGGCCGTGATGTTTGAATAGAAACTCAAAAGGAAGGGGACCTATCGAACCTCTAATGGAGGATCAAACACGTACCGGTCTAACTACGCAAGGGACGACAGGGGAACAACCCTCAAGGAGAGTAAACCAGCCACTGAGTTCAAAAGTCACCCTGATCACGCACAAGACCTTAAGAGCAAACCCAAAGGGCCGCAGGCTAGAACTCGGGATGTGAAGTGTTTCAAGTGCCAAGGCCGTGGTCATTATACGAATGAGTGCATCAACAAACGGACCATGGTTCTTCTGGAGACTGGAGAAGTTACGTCCGAAGAAGAGTCTAAAGAGGAACCACCAGAGGAAACCGAGATCTTACCAGTAAAAGGAGACCTGTTGGTTGCGAGAAGGACCCTGAGTTTACAGGGCAAGACAGAGGAGGAGGTTCAGCGAGAGAATTTGTTTCATACTCGGTGTATGGTACAAGGAAGGGTGTGCAGTCTCATTATTGACGGAGGTAGCTGCACCAATGTGGCTAGTGAGACTATGGTCAAGAAACTCAGCCTGAAAACCGCACCACACCCCAAACCCTATACATTGCAATGGTTAAACGATGAGGGAGAGATGAAGGTATCTCGTCAAGTTTCGGTGTCTATAGAGATTGGGAAGTATCAATATGACATACTCTGTGATGTACTACCAATGGAGGCATACCTTATACTGCTAGAAAGGCCTTGGCAATCTGACCGAAAGGTGTTGCACGATGGCTACACCAACCGCCATTCGTTTGAATACAAAGGCCGGAAGAATGTGTTGGTTCCAATGACTCCTAATGAAGTGTATCAAGACCAAAAGGAAGCCAAGAAGTCAGCCAAGCATCCTAACTTCTTTGCTAAAGCTGGTGAGGTACAGAAAGCTCTGAAGCTTAAACAACCGATGCTTTTATTCATGTTTAAAGAAGTTTTAACTAACAGAACTGATCTCACACCGGTATACCCGAGTGAAATGCAAGCTCTATTGCAGGACTATAGTGACGTTTTCCCTGCAGAAACTCCAGAAGGGCTCCCTCCAATCAGAGGGATAGAGCATCAAATTGACTTCACTCCGGGTGCATCCTTGCCAAATAGACCAGCTTACCGCACTAATCCTGTGGAAACTAAGGAACTCCAGAGGCAGGTTGATGAACTGATGGCTAAGGGTCACATCCGTGAGAGCATGAGCACTTGTGTTGTTCCGGTTCTGCTTGTGCCGAAGAAGGATGGGAGCTGGAGAATGTGTGTTGACTGCCGTGCAATCAACAATATAACCGTGAAGTATATACACCCCATTCCTAGGCTAGATGACATGTTAGATGAGTTGCATGGGTCTAGTATCTTCTCTAAGATTAATTTGAAAAGTGGCTATCACCAGATTAGAATGAAAGAGGGTGATGAGTGGAAAACCGCATTCAAAACTAAGTATGGTCTATACGAGTGGTTAGTGATGTCATTTGGGTTGTCTAATGCTCCTAGTACTTTCATGAGGTTGATGAATCATGTCCTTAGAGCTTATATAGGTGTTTTTGTAGTTTATTTTGATGATATTCTAGTATACAGCAAAAACCTAGAAGAGCATATTAGACATATAGGACTTGTTCTTGATTTGCTTAGACAAGAGAAGTTGTATGCTAACCTCAAGAAGTGCACATTTTGTTCGGATAGCATTGTGTTTCTTGGTTTTGTAGTAAGCACCGAAGGTATCAAAGTGGATGAGGAGAAGGTGAAAGCTATTAAAAAGTGGCCTAGTCCTAAAAACGTGGGAGAAGTGAGGAGCTTCCATGGACTAGCAGGGTTTTACAGACGTTTTGTGCAAAACTTTAGCACCATAGCTGCACCCTTGACTGAAGTAATCAATAAAGATGTGGGATTCAAGTGGGGCGTGGCTCAAGAAGAAGCTTTCCAACTCCTTAAAGAGAAGCTTACTCATTCTCCTGTTCTTGCTTTACCTGATTTCTTAAAAACGTTTGAGATAGAGTGTGATGCATCATGTATAGGGATAGGAGCGGTGCTTATGCAAGAGAAGAGACCCATTGCCTATTTCAGCGAGAAGCTTGGAGGAATTGTATTCTCTTGTCCGTGCCTTGCAAACATGGCAGCACTACCTATGGCAAAGGAATTTGTCATTCATACTGATCATGAATCATTGAAACACATCAAGGGACAACATAAGCTCAACAAGAGACATGCGAGATGGATTGAGTTTATAGAAACATTTCCTTACGTGATCAAGTATAAGCAAGGTAAGGACAATGTAGTTGCTGATGCATTGTCCAGAAGGTACACTCTCCTATCTACTTTAGAAGTTAAGCTACTAGGCTTTGATCACCTTAAGGAGTTCTATCCGTTAGATGATGACTTTTCAGAAACTTATGTTGCCTGTTCTAAAGCACCTTCGGGTAAATTCTTTAAGCAATATGGGTTTCTCTTCTTTGAGAACCGTCTTTGTGTACCTAATTGTTCTTTGAGAGACTTGTTTGTTAGAGAGGCACACGGTGGAGGCTTAATGGGGCATTTCGGCATTGCCAAAACTCTGGAGATTGTCAAGGACCACTTCTATTGGCCTCGTATGAAAAGAGATGTGGAACGTGTGTGTGGGAGGTGTTCAACGTGTACGCAAGCTAAGTCTAAGATGCAGACACACGGTTTGTATACTCCTTTGCCCATTCCTTCTCATCCCTGGCATGATATTTCAATGGACTTTGTCATGGGTTTGCCGCGCACTAAGACTGGTAGAGATTATATTTTTGTGGTTGTAGACAGATTCTCTAAAATGGCTCACTTTATTGCTTGCCATAAGACTGATGATGCATTGCATGTAGCCAACTTGTTCTTTAAGGAAATGATATGAACTCCCTTGATCACTCTAAAGGAAAGGCTGACGTCCTGTGAATGATGGATGATGAGATTGAGCACGAATTTGGTGATATGGGTGGGGGGGATTCCGTGAGTTTTATGGATTGAGGGTGAAGATTAGGATTGGATACAATGGTTTTATGGATTGAATTCAGATGATTAGATGATTAGAACAGATAGAAGAGTTTCAAGGTCACTAGGTGTAATGAAACTCGGATTTCATGAACTCATTCAAGGAATCAAAGGTGAGAGAAGAGATGCAATCTATTGCTTTTCATTAATGTTCTTCGCTGATCTTACATTGGAGGCTGATTACAGCTTAAATACAACTCTCAGATGACCTAAAACTAAACAACATGCTGTTTTAAAATAATCAGGAAACAGCATGGTGTTTTAAAAGTTTAAAACAACAAGCATTCTAAACACAAATTAAAAGAAACAACAAGGTGTCCCAACCCACAGGTTCCTAATTGGTGCACCTTTTAAATCTAAGTACAAGCCATTGTGACTTGTACATTATTACCCAAAGGTAATGACTCCTAAGCAACTCAACATAGTGACTCATCTGCCTCATTAAAAACCATGCTGAGAAAACCCAGTGGGACAAAACTCATCATGGGAAAAAGAGTACAGACTCATCACCTTAAGTTACTTAGTTATCATTACTGGGTGGAGTCTTCTGACTGAAGATATTGAACACTTGGATAGTAGGTAGGGTAAGTAATCCTTCAGCTAGAAGGGAATGAACTTCCTTAGCTAGTTCTTTAGCTCTGGATCGTGTGACTCTTCCTACTATCTCTGGCTCTTCCTTTGGCTCCTTAGATGTTGTGCTATCCGTGATTACATCAGGAAATAGTACAAATTCATGGCATGCCTAGGTCCATTGTGCCTGATAGATATAGTAAGTTCTTAAGTTATTTTTGGAAGATTTTGTGGTCTAAGTTAGGAACTAACCTCATGTTTTCCACCACATGTCATCCACTAACTGATGGGCAGACCGAAGTAGTTAATATGAATCTAGGAACTCTGTTGCGTGCTTTGATTAAGAAGAACTTGAAGTCATGGGAAGAATGTTTGCCACATGTGGAGTTTGCATATAATCATGCTGTCCATTCTGCTTCGAAGTATTCTCCTTTTCAAATTGTTTATGGGTTCAATCCCATCTCTGCTTTGGATTTGATGCCTTTGCCTGTGAGTGAAAGTATGGATGGGAAAAAGAAAGCAGACTTGGTCCAGCGGATTCACCTAGACGCAAGAAAGAATTTGGAGGAGAAGACTAAGCTTTATGCTAAACATGCAAACAAAGGAAGGCGTGACCAGGTCTTTGAGGTTGGGGATCAAGTGTGGGTTCACCTTAGAAAGGAAAGGTTTCCGGCTGAAAGGAAATCGAAGCTGATGCCAAGAGTGGACGGACCATTTCGGATCACCAAAAAGATCAACAATAATGCTTATCAATTAGACCTCCAAGGTAAGTATAACATTAGTTCTAGTTTTAATGTTACTGACCTTGTGCCTTTTGTTTCAGAGAGCTTGGATTTGAGGTCAAATCCTCTTCAAGATGGAGGGGATGATATGATCACGGACAAAGAGGAACAGTTGGAACAAGAGGAGCCTGATCAAGGTGAGCTGGAACGAGAAGAGCTAGGACAAAGAAAGTGTGAACCTGTGGAGCATAATCAAGATCAGCTTGAACGTGAGGAGCAAGGACAGAGCAAGCTGGTAGCTGAGGAGGATCTTCAGGTGCTTACAGGACCAATGACGCGGTCAAGGACTAGGGCGTTCCACCAGGCTTTGGAGACTCTGCTTAATCAAATCAAGCCTGATGAAGATGCGACCAAGTTCAGCCTGATGTGTGCTCTTTTTTCCTTGTCAAGTTTTTGTCCCAATGGGTTTTGCTTGACAAGGTTTTTAACGAGGCCTTTGCTTTGCCCATTCTATGCTCTTGATGCTATCCTGGATACTTAGACCTATGTTTTAAGTTTAAGACATTTGCCGGTTTGGTGTATTTCGTTGCTAGGGTTGGCTTGGTGCGTGTACCATAGCCTCTCTATAAATACTTGTGTGCTACAGACTGGTTGTTTCATCTATCTTTTTTATTCTAAAACTATCTAAGTTAGATCATCTTCTCTGGTGTGTAATATCCAGGGGAAACCCTTGTTGGATTCTTCGTGTGTCATATCGGTGAATCCATCAAGCCACTCAACCGAGCTCTTCATTCCTTGGTTGAGTGCCACCTCTACCCTCCACCCATTCCATTTCCCTTTCCAGTGCTCGAGACCTCACCTGACCCATCGGCCTGACCATCCGTTCTATCTTTCAAACCAAACCCCTCAGACTAACCGGCCGGCCGACTTTCCGTCTCATTCCCCTTGTCCCGGCGTGCTTGTCAAAGTTGCATCCTAGGGAGATCGTGTTAAAGGGAGAACCGGCCGTTGAAGAGTTTCTGTTTCTTTAACTTGTTTGTTCTTGTTCGTAGGAAAAGATGTCCGATCCAAGTAATGATGAACGGGAGGACAATCAGGACACTGGCCTTTCTAAAATCCAAATGAGGGCTTTGATGGGAGAAATGAAAAGGATGATGAGATCAGAACTTGAGGAGATCAACGTTCGACTTGATCGGGTCCAAGAGGACACCCAAACCAGACCACCACCAGAGGGACCAACTAGTAGATCACGAACCGCACAAAGGCGTTCCAGAGCCAATGAAGAGTTCTATGAACACTTCTCTAGTGATAGCCAAAGAAGGACCAGACGGCCTAGAGAGACCCGGGGAAGACAAGATGATAACCTAGGTGGCCTGAAGTTAAAAATCCAATCCTTCCATGGTGGAAACGATCCAGATGCTTACCTAGAGTGGGAGAAAAGATAGAACTGGTTTTTGATTGCCAGAACTATTCCGAACTTAAAAAGGTAAGGTTGGCCACAACTGAGTTCTATGGTTATGCTATTAATTGGTGGGATCAAATTGTGACCAATAGGAAGACCCGTAGCCACATGGGATGAGATGATCACTCTCATGAGGAAGTGATTTGTGCCCAGCCACTACAACCGGGATTTGCATCAGAGACTAAGGAGACTAGTTCAAGGAACTAAGAGCGTTGAGGATTACTTCCAAGAGATGGAGACGGTAATGATCAAAGCAGATGCTGATGAAGATCCGGAAGCTACAATGGCTAGATTTCTAGGACTCAACCGTGACATCCAAGACAGGTTGGAGATGCAAGAGTATGACTGCCTAGAAGAGATGCTACACAAGGCGATCTTGGTTGAACAGCAGGTTAAGAGAAGGAGTCTACCCAAGTCCACTTACACACCGGTTACTAAGACTAGCTACCAAGACAAGGGTAAAGCTCTAACCAAACCTATTTCTGATTTTAAAACTAATCCATCATCTAGTAGTGTCAAGGAAAAGGCGGAAGCTCCTACTGCACGAGCCAGGGATATGAGGTGCTTCAAATGCCAGGGGCTTCGACACTATGCTAAGGACTGCACCAACAAGAGAGTCATGATTGTTCTGGAGAACGGTGACATAGAATCTGAGGACGAGAAGCCGCCAACAGATTCTGAGGAAGAGCAAATAGATTATCCTGCTCACGGGGAACTTTTGGTTACTAGAAGGACATTGAGTGCAAAACTAAAACCCAAGGAGTATGAGCAGAGAGAGAACCTCTTTCACACTAGATGCTATGTCAATGACAAAGTATGTAGCCTGATCGTGGATGGAGGCAGCTGTACCAACGTGGCTAGCGAGACAATGGTTAAGAAACTCGGCTTGAGTATGAGGAAACACCCTCGCCCATACTCTCTTCAGTGGCTTAATGAAACAGGAGAGATGAAGGTAAGTAACCAAGTCCTAGTTCCAATCACCATTGGAAGATACAAGGATGAGATCCTTTGCGACGTTCTACCTATGGAAGCTGGTCACATTCTTTTAGGAAGGCCTTGGCAATATGACAAAAGGGTCATACATGATGGGTACACAAACCGTCACACCTTTGAACACCAAGGGAAGAAGATTATGTTGGCACCACTGTCACCACAAGAGGTACATCAGGATCAAAAACTTCTAAAGGAAAGAAGATAACAAGCCAAGCGAGATCAAGAATCCAAATCATTCAAGGAAAGCGATTCCAAGCAAGTAAGGCATTCCAATATCTTTGCTAAAACTAGTGAGATCAAGAAAGCTTTGTTTTCCGATCAACCAATGCTTTTGCTAGTTTTTAAGGAAACACTAATGTCTTCTTCTAACAATGCACTGGAGCTTCCAAGTGAGTTTGAAACTCTTTTGCAAGGTTTTAGGGATGTGTTTCCGGATGAAAACCCGAATGGTCTACCTCCAATCAGAGGCATTGAGCACCAGATTGATTTCATACCAGACGCTTCTCTTCCAAACAGACCAGCATACAGGACCAATCCTGTTGACACAAAAGAGCTGCAAAAACAAATCAATGAGCTCATGGAGAAAGGATACATCAGAGAAAGCATGAGTCCATGCGCAGTTCCAGTTCTCCTTGTGCCTAAGAAAGATGGCAGTTGGCGTATGTGTGTGGATTGTAGAGCAATCAACAACATCACAGTTAAGTACAGACATCCCATCCCAAGATTAGATGAAATGTTGGATGAACTTCATGGATCATGCATCTTTTCTAAAATTGATTTGAAAAGTGGATATCATCAAATTAGGATGAAAGAAGGGGATGAATGGAAAACCGCTTTCAAAACTAAGCTAGGATTGTATGAATGGTTAGTTATGCCTTTTGGTGTAACCAATGAACCTAGTACTTTCATGAGGTTGATGAATCATGTCCTGAGAGCTTTCATAGGAGTCTTTGTTATAGTATACTTCAATGAAATTCTTGTCTACAGTAAAACACTTAGTGAGCACATTGATCATCTAAAATCGGTTTTAGGAGTGCTTAGGAAGGAAAAGCTCTATGCTAACTTGAAGAAATGTACTTTTGGGACAGATAATCTCGTGTTTTTGGGTTTTGTTTTGAGTGCAGATGGCATTAAAGTGGATGAGGAAAAGGTTAAAGCTATTAGAGAATGGCCAAGTCCGAAAACCGTAGGAGAGGTCAGAAGCTTTCATGGCCTTGCGGGATTCTACAGAAGGTTTGTGAAGGACTTCAGCACAATAGCAGCCCCTCTTACCGAAGTCATCAAGAAGAATGTGGGATTCAAGTGGGAGCAAGCACAAGAAAACTCATTTCTGACATTGAAAGGGAAGCTTACGAATGCACCTCTTCTTGTTTTGCCTGATTTCCTGAAATCTTTTGAGATTGAGTGTGATGCCTCAGGAGTTGGAATTTGTGCTGTCTTGATGCAGGATAGGAAACCGATTGCTTACTTCAGTGAGAAGCTTGGAGGAGCCACTCTCAACTACCCAACATATGATAAGGAGCTTTATGCACTGGTGAGAGCTTTGCAAACTTGGCAACATTATCTTTGGCCTAAGGAGTTTGTAGTGCATACTGATCATGAGACTCTCAAGCACTTGAAAGGACAGCACAAGCTCAACAAAAGACATGCCAGATGGGTTGAATTCATTGAAACCTTTCCCTATGTCATTCAGTATAAGAAAGTGATATGATCATGGACAAAGAGGAACAGTTTGAACATGAGGAGCATAATCAAGGTGAGCTTGAACGTGAGGAGCAAGGACAAAGCAAGCTTGAACCTGAGGAGCATAATGAAGAACAGCTTGAACCTGAGGAGCAAGGACAAAGCAAGCTTGTAGCTGAGGAGGATCTTAAGGTGCCAAGAGGACCAATGACGCGGTCAAGGACTAAGGCATTCCACAAGGCATTGGAGACTTTACTTAATCAAATCAAGACTAATGAAGATCCGGCCAAGTTCAGCTTGGTGATGTGCATCCAAGGTAGATAGCTCATGAGCCGGTAAAGCATTGTGTGCTCTTTTTCCCTTGTCAAGCTTTTGTCCCATTGGGTTTTACTTGACAAGGTTTTTAATGAGGCCATTGCTTTGCCCACCCTATGCTCATGATGATATATGTGGTACTTAGGCATCTGTTATTAAGTTTAAGACATTTTCCGGCTTGTTTCATTTTATTTGCTAGGGTTGGCTTGGTGTGTGTACCATAGCCTCCCTATAAATACTTGTGTGCCACAGAATTGTTTTCTCATCTATCTTTTTATTCTAAAACCTTCTGAGTTAGATCATCTTCTCTGGTGCGTAATATCCAGGGAAAACCCTTGTTGGATTCTTTGTGTGTCATATCGGTGAATCCTTCAAGCCTCTCAACCAAGTTCGTCATTCCTTGTTTGAGAGCCACCTCTACCTTCTATCCATCACATTTTCCCTTTCCAGTGGAAGAAACTTCACCTGACCCATCAGCTACCCGACCATCTGATGTGATCGTGGATAGCACAGCAACAAAGGAGCCAAAGGAAGAGCCAGAGATAGTAGGAAGGATCACTCGTTCCAGAGCTAGGGAATTGGCTAAGGAAGCTCATTCACTTCTAGCAAAAGGATCACTTACCTTACCTGCTATTCAAGTGTTCAACATCTTCAGCCAGAAGACTCCACCCAGCAATGATAACTAAGTAACTTAAGGTGATGAGTCTGTACTCTTTTTCCCATGATGAGTTTTGTCCCACTGGGTTTTCTCAGCATGGTTTTTAATGAGGCAGATGAGTCACTAAGTTGAGTTGCTTAGGAGTCATTACCTTTGGGTAATAATGTACAAGTCACTATGGCTTTGTACTTAGTGATTTTAAAGGTGCACCAATTAGGAACCTGTGGGTTGGGACACCTTGTTGTTTTTTTTATTTGTTTTTAGAACGCTTTGTTGTTTTAACTTTTAAAACACCATGCTGTTTACTGATTGTTTTAAAACAGCATGTTGTTGAGTTTTAGGGTTGTCTGAGAGTTGTATTTAAGCTGTAATCAGCTTCCCATGATGGGGTAGCGAAGAACATAAATGAAAAGCAACAGAATGCACTTCTTCTCTCACCTTTGATCCCTTGAATGCGTTCAGGAATCCGAGTTTCATTACACCTAGTGACCTTGAGACTCTTCTATCTATTCTACTCATCTAATCACCTAAATTCAATCCATAAACCCCCTTATCATTCATCCTAACCCCATCATCACGTCATAGATCCCCACGGGATCCTCTTCATCCACAATCTCATTGCATAGATCACCATTCAGCCAAACACGGACATCAGCATTGCTTTGGAGTGATCAAGGGAGTTCATATCAGGTGGTATCAGAGCCAACTCTGAACCAAAGGCTGAGCAAACCCTAGAAAACCCCCTCTTTTCCTTTTGTGTTTTCATTCCTTTTATGCACCAAGTTTTAAAAAGTTTTAGGTATACAGAAGTTTTGTTTTTAGAACCTTTTTACTGTGAGTTGTTTTGATTGTTTCAGGTACCATGGAGCTTTCAGCAGAAGCTATGGAAGCTCTGAATCAAACCATGGCTCAACAGATCAGAGAGGCAAATCAATCTATGGCTACTCAACTTATGCAACAGATAGAACAGCTCAACAACAAGTTTGAGGTCCGATTCAAGGATCTGTTGAAGGAGCATAGCACAGCAGAGACTGCCTCATCAGAGCCACCAAGCCCTAGAGAGGCTATTCGCCTTGCCAAGGGGAAAGCACATGTGGGAACCTCTTCTAGGAAACCTAGAGGCAACACCGTCCGACCACCTACAGGAGGTAGGGAACCCAGCACCCATCAGACCAGAAATACCGAGGGCATGGGGAGAGAAAGACGCAGAGCCAATAGAACACCTCGATGCCAAACTCACGGAGTCCAACTGGAGACAGAACCTGAATACTCAGAAGAAGAAGAGAGGTCAGATGACAGTCTTCATACCATAAGGAGGGATCGAAATAGAGGCCACGGCAGAGACTATGATCCGTTAGGACAGCAGCTGAGGCACCTTAAGATTCAGTTCCCTTCTTTCCACGGCACCAATGATCCAGAAGCCTACCTAGATTGGGAGAGGAAGATGGAGTCAAACTTCTTGGTACAAGGAACCTATGAGCTTAACAAGGTGAAGATAGCTATATCAGAATTCAATGGCTATGCACTCTTGTGGTGGGAGCAGTTGGGAATCACCAGGGAGCTTCCTATCACCACATGGGAGCAACTGATCACACAAATGAGAAAGAAGTTCGTGCCTGCACACTACCAGAGAGAGATCCTCAACAAACTCAGATGCCTTATACAAGGAACTAGGTCAGTTCGAGACTATTACCAAGAGCTGGAGACCTTACTGATCAGAGCTGACCTAAGAGAAGGTGAAGACATGGTGATGCCAAGGTTCCTTGGAGGACTTAACATAGAGATTCAGGATAAAGTTGAGTTACAGAACTATGAGGATGTACAAGAGATGGTACATAAGGCAGAGCTGATTGAATCACAGATCAAGAGGAGGATTGGCAGATCAACCTTCTCCTCTAACAATCCGAGGCCTAAGGAGCTCAGTAAACCAGCTTACACCAAGGATCACAAACCATCTTCAACTACAGTCAAGGAAGAGGTCAAGATCGAGTTTAAACCAAAGGGTGGAACTTCTACTAGCAACATCAGATGTTTTAAATGCCAAGGCATGGGGCATTACTCCAGAGATTGTCCCAATAAGAAGATGTTCCTGCTACATGAAGGAGGAGAGATAGTACCTCAAGACAGCTCAGAGAGTGAAACCGATGTTGGTACAGAAGAAGAAGAAGAACCAGCAGCAGTTGGGGAGATGTTAGTGGCACGCAGGACCTTGAGTGTTCAGATCCATCCAGATGATAGAGGCCAGCGTGAGAATCTCTTCCACACCAGATGTGTGGTCCAGGATAAGGTTTGCACACTGATTGTAGATGGAGGTAGTTGCACCAATGCAGCAAGTGAAGAGATGGTGAAGAAACTCAACCTCAAAACCACTTCACACCCAAGGCCTTACCAGCTACAATGGTTAGACAACAAAGGGGCCTTAACTGTCTCTCAGCAAGTACTTGTCAAGTTAGCCATTGGTAAGTATGAGGATGAGCTACTCTGTGATGTGATTCCTATGAAGTCTAGTCACTTGTTGTTGGGCAGACCATGGCAGTTTGACAGAAGAGTTCTTCATGATGGCTACACCAACAAGCAGTCCTTTGAGTTTAAAGGGCGCAAGGTCACTCTTCTACCCCTGTCACCCAGCGAAATCTATAAAGACCAGCTCCACATGAACCGCAAGGATAAGGAAAGGGTCTCAAACAGCTTGTACATTAACCACAGTGAGTTCAACAAACTCTTTGATCCAGAGATGACAACCTTCATGTTTGTCTACAAGGAGACACTTGCTAGCACCAAACCTTTAAAGGAACTTCCACAAGAGATGATAGAAATCATTGAGGAGTATAAGGATGTATTTCCAGAAGAGATACCTCCAGGCTTACCTCCAATTCGTGGGATTGAGCATCAAATTGATCTAGTACCAGGGTCAGCGCTACCAAACAGACCAGCTTACAGAACCAACCCTGTGGAGACCAAGGAACTTCAGAAGCAAGTGGAAGAGTTGATGAATAAAGGCCACATCAGAGAGAGTCTCAACCCCTGTGCAGTACCAGTTCTATTGGTTCCTAAGAAAGATGGAACATGGAGGATGTGTGTAGACTGCAGAGCTATCAACAATATCACAGTGAAGTACAGACATCCTATTCCAAGGCTTGATGACATGCTAGATGAGTTATGTGGCTCCACAATCTTCTCTAAAATCGATTTGAAGAGTGGTTACCACCAGATCAGAATGAAGGAAGGGGATGAGTGGAAGACTGCTTTCAAGACCAAGCAAGGCTTGTATGAGTGGCTAGTCATACCATTTGGTCTCACCAATGCTCCCAGTACCTTCATGCGCCTCATGAACCATGCCTTGAGACCATTCATTGGAGTCTTTGTAGTAGTCTACTTTGATGACATCCTCATCTACAGCAAATGTCTGAGAGAACATCTAGGACACATCCGACAAGTTCTGGAGGTTCTTCGTTCTCAATCTCTCTTTGCTAACTTCTCTAAATGTTCATTCTGTACTACTGAGGTTGTTTTTCTAGGCTTTGTTGTTAGTGCAGAAGGAGTTAAGGTTGATGAAGAGAAGGTTAAAGCAATCAAAGAATGGCCTACACCTAAGAGTATTGGAGAAGTTCGGAGCTTTCATGGGTTAGCAGGGTTCTACAGAAGATTTATTCCAAACTTTAGCACTCTGGCCGCACCATTAACTGAAGTCATCAAGAAGGAAGTCGGGTTTAGATGGGAGGACGCACAAGAACAGGCTTTCATAGCCCTTAAAGAGAAGCTTATCAATGCTCCCCTTTTAGTTCTTCCTGATTTTCTTAAAACATTTGAAATTGAATGTGATGCTTCAGGAGTTGGTATTGGTGCTGTGTTGATGAAGGATAGGAAACCAGTGGCATACTTTAGTGAGAAGTTAGGAGGAGCAACAACCAACTATCTAACCTATGACAAAGAACTATATGCCTTGGTTAGAGCACTCCAAATGTGGCAGGACTACTTGTGGCCCAAGGAATTTGTCATTCACACAGATCATGAGTCTTTAAAGCACCTTAAAGGACAACAGAAGCTCAATAAAAGACATGCCAGATGGATGGAGTTTATAGAGACCTTCCCATACATTATTAGATACAAGAAAGGTAAGGATAATGTAGTTGCAGATGCATTATCCAGAAGGTACACACTTGTATCTACCTTGACTTCAAAGTTAGATGGGTTAGATCACATAATAGATCTTTATGAAACTGACATTGACTTTGCTGAGAGCTATGGCAAGTGCCATAAGTTTGCTTTTGAAAAGTATCATAGACAGGAAGGATATCTGTTCTATAACAACCGCCTGTGCATACCACGGGGCTCCATCAGAGAACTGTTAGTAAGAGAAGCTCATGGAGGTGGACTAGCTGGACACTTTGGAGTTGCAAAGACTTTACTTGGATTGCAAGACCACTTCTATTGGCCTAACATGAAGACTGATGTGGAGAGGGTTTGTTCTAGATGTGCTGTCTGTAAAATGGCAAAGAGTAAGGTGCAACCTCACGGTTTGTACACCCCTCTCCCTATTCCTTCTCAACCTTGGACTCATATCTCTATAGATTTTGTGCTTGGCTTACCCCGAACTAGGAATGGTAGAGATTCTATCTTTGTAGTTGTTGACAGGTTCAGCAAGATGGCACACTTCATTGCCAGTCACAAGACAGATGATGCTGTCTGTGTAGCTAACTTGTTTTTCAGGGAAGTAGTAAGACTGCATGGAATGCCTCAAGAGATAGTTTCAGACAGGGACACTAAATTCCTAGGACATTTTTGGAGAACCTTATGGGCTAAACTAGGAACAAAGCTTGCATTCTCCACTACATGTCACCCCCAAACTGATGGACAAACAGAGATGGTGAACAGGACCTTGTCTACACTCCTCAGGACTTTGGTTAAAAGCAACATCAAGTCATGGGAAGAGGGCCTACCTCACGTGGAGTTTGCTTACAACCATGCTAAGCACTCTGCATCTCTCTTTTCCCCTTTTGAAATTGTATATGGTTTTAATCCACAATCACCTCTAGACTTGATCCCTTTGCCTTTAAGTGTGAAAAGCAGTTTAGATGGAAAGGAAAAAGCTGAACAGGTGCGGAAGATACATGCTAAGGCCAAGGAGAACATAGAGAAGAAGACTAAACAGTATGAGAAGCACGCAAACAAGGGCAGAAAGGAGTTGATCTTCGAAGAAGGAGACTTGGTGTGGATTCATTTGAGGAAGGACAGGTTCCCAGAGGAGAGGAAAAGCAAGATTATGCCGCGAATGGCGGACCATTTGAAGTTGTCAAGAGAATCAACAATAATGCCTACCAGATTGATCTCCAAGGTAAGTATAATATCTCTACAACCTTCAACGTTTCTGATTTGCTTCCTTATGTTGCAGATACAGATTTGAGGACAAATCCTTTTCAAGAGGGAGAGGGTGATGTGATCGTGGATAGCACAGCAACAAAGGAGCCAAAGGAAGAGCCAGAGATAGTAGGAAGGATCACTCAATCCAGAGCTAGGGAATTGGCTAAGGAAGCTCATTCACTTCTAGCAAAAGGATCACTTACCTTACCTGCTATTAAAGTGTTCAACATCTTCAGCCAGAAGACTCCACCCAGAAAAGATAACTAAGTAACTTAAGGTGATGAGTCTGTACTCTTTTTCCCATGATGAGTTTTGTCCCACTGGGTTTTCTCAGCATGGTTTTTAATGAGGCAGATGAGTCACTAAGTTGAGTTGCTTAGGAGTCATTACCTTTGGGTAATAATGTACAAGTCACTATGGCTTTGTACTTAGTGATTTTAAATGTGCACCAATTAGGAACCTGTGGGTTGGGACACCTTGTTGTTTCTTCTATTTGTTTTTAGAACGCTTTGTTGTTTTAACTTTTAAAACACCATGCTGTTTACTGATTGTTTTAAAATAGCATGTTGTTGAGTTTTAGGGTTGTCTGAGAGTTGTATTTAAGCTGTAATCAGCTTCCCATGATGGGGTAGCGAAGAACATAAATGAAAAGCAACAGAATGCACTTCTTCTCTCACCTTTGATCCCTTGAATGCGTTCAGGAATCCGAGTTTCATTACACCTAGTGACCTTGAGACTCTTCTATCTATTCTACTCATCTAATCACCTAAATTGATGCGATCATGGATGGCACCAAGGATGGAGAGCTTGAACCAGAACCAGAAGCTGAGCTTAAGGCTGTGGAAGAGCATGGAGCAGAAGGCGTGAAGCTTGTAGCTGAGGATGCTTTGCAAGTACTGGACGCTTTGCAAATACCAGCCGGAGCCATGACCAGGGCGCGGACCAGGCAGCTGTCTCAAACGCTAAGTTCTTTACTTAGTTCTGCCAATGTTCAGTACAACCTTAAGGAGGAAGATGTGCAACACACGACTTTAGTAAGGTTCAGTAAGGATTTGGGAACCCCTTCCTAAATCGACTTTTAGTAAGGTTTCATGAAGATTTAGGTGGACCTTCCTAAATGGATGATTCGATAGCATCAAGAGACCGCGTGTTCACATCAGTTGAAGAGTCAGTCAACATGGAATCAATTCAGTCAAGTCTTTACTTCATTAATGTATTGTTTTCCGTGTTGTCTTGTCTTGTTTTCTGAAACACAAACACTATATATGTATTTCGGAAACCATTGAATGAATAAGAAGTTAAGTTTGATCATTGCGATTGTCTTGGAGAGTGAATCTCTGTTGTTCCTTGTGAACAAACCCCTGTTGCTTGGTGAGTCATATCCAAACAACAACCCCTCTTCGGTCGTCTAAGTGAGTCATATCTTAGGACTGCTGAGGTTTGGAATATCAAGGGCCTTCCGCATCCCTTGTGCGACCTAACATTCTATTCCTTTGTTCTTGAGAGCTAGTAGCTCAATTGAGTTCAAAGTCTATCCAGACCAACTTCAGAGTGTAATCCATGGGAGGGAGTTGATCCCCATATCAAGTGGTATCAGAGCCCACTTTGAAGTTTGGTATCTATTTCGATCCATCTTTCTCACCTCTTCATCTTCTTCTTAAAACCAAAAAAAAAAAAAAAAAAAAAAGTTCTTTTCTGTCTATCTGTTCTCTGGGTGAGCCGCCTGATATTCAAAAAAAAAAAAAGAGTACACAAAAGAAAAGTGTTTAAGGAACCAGGAGAAATCGGTTTCAAGGGTTGGTCAATCATCCAGAACCAAAAATCTTGCAATCTGTCTATCTACCTCTTCATCTACTCGGGTTGTTTGGATAGATTCATTGGGTTTGCAGATTTGTTCTATTGGAACTCTTGAGATTTCACTGTGAGCGATAAACACTTGTGAGGCAGATGATGCGAGGCTGGCCAGGTTCGGACAGAATCGCAGTCCAAGATGAACACTCCGAGTTGGGCAGGATAATCCTAAGCTTCTTTGGCTCGTGAAGATCCAACAATGGGCATATTAAACCCAAGGCCTGAGGCTTTCTTAAACGTTCCAAAAGGAGATAGGCGGTGGAACCTTGGAATGAGTTAGACAGGTAGTTCCAACAAGAGGTATATTAAACCCAATGCCTGATACTATCTAGGCCGCCTAAGACAATCTTTGGTAAGATAGAATGGTCACACAAGTGTTGTGGATCCACTTGATACACCGAAGGTTCTTGGATATTGCACACCAAGAAGATCGAACAGTTCCAGAGGAACAAAGAGAATCACTCTCTCATAAAACACAAGGTTTCAACTCAAAACATGTCTTCCTTTCATTAACCACGAAATTGTGTTTAAATAGCATACAAAGGTATTAAAAACTAGGTAGAATGTGTTAAAAACAAGGCAACTCGAAACTAGAACCTAGTTAATGCCTTAGACTAGTTTTTAATGAAGTTTGAATGACTTTTCAACTGAAAATGACTTGATCTGATTAAATCCGCCTGGCCTTTGTAGAATTGAGAAGTAGGCTTCTGAAATGGGCTTTGGCAAGTATTTAGCAGGCCTGGTCGAATGTTGATCAAATCCAAAGTAGGCTTGATTTCCTTTGTTGAGAAGTTGAAGAGTTTTTAGGAAGGTTTTAGGAAGGGCTTCCTGAAATTGGATTTAGGAAGGGGTTCCTAAAATCCGGGTCATCATGGTCCTCGGGCGGCCTAAGTAACTCGCCTCAGCCGGGTAGAAGGGAACTTCGACCATCGGTTGATTCTGCATGAACCAAGTGAGTTTTGGCACGACCAGAATGTCCATCATAGCCACTTGGTCGAGTGAATCATCCTCTAAAGATTGTTTTGAAGCCGAAATCTTCATGGTCCAGCTGCTGCTTCCTTGATGACTTGTTTAGACAGTCCAGTTTATGAAATGAGCCGGTCAGAATCATATCATCCCCTCCCACTTGAAAAGGATTTGCCCTCAAATCCATTTCATCTGCAAGAAAAGGAGTGAAGTCAGTAAGGTTGAAGCCTGAATGCTCACTATGCTTACCATGGTTGTCATGGTCCGGTTTCAAGACTTGAAATTGGCCCATCTTCAGACAGACTGATTGCATGGGTTGATCTGGTGCAATCTTAAACTTTCTGATCATCTTAGATTGTGATATTGTCTGTGGCTGATCTGAGAAGTGCATTGCATCACGAAATCCAAATGTAGTCTCATGAAGTTGTTCGGGTGGCCGAACTAGCTTACTATGGCCGAGAAGGGTAGATCCTCGACCACCTCTTGATCCAACACGTCCCATGTGTGTTTTGGCTTGGCCAACTGGTTGATCACACACACTTAGTCGAAGGAAATGTCCTATGCTGCCTGAGAAGAAGTCGGGATCATCTGGTTGCATTAATGGCTCCATAAATGGCCTAACCGGGTGATGTTGGTCTAGGATAAGACCGGTAAGGTTCTGGCCTCCAAAATGATGAGCTAAACCATCATGCTCAGTTACAGCTGGTTCTGGTGTGATATCCACGAGTTCTAACTCAGCTTCCTGTTCAAACAATGCTTCCACTTGATCATTCTTAGAGTTTCCCATGATCCTGTCAAAAGAAAACGGATTAGACTCAGAGAATCGAAATACTAAGTAGAATGCAAAAGTATAGATAATGTTATCCACAAAAAGATTGGGACTTCCTTGGACACTAGATGGCGAAATCCGGATGTACTTCCAAGTCCTTGCTCTAGACTGATAAGTCTCTTGTAAGTGTCCACTGATTTCTTCCTCTAGATACAGCTCTTTGTCAAAATGATCCAGCGGTCCATAATCATCTTGAATCACTCTTGTCTTTGGAACATAGTCTATAGCCTGTACTTTAACAGCCACTAGAAAACCCAAATCACATGTGGAAAAGGAATAATCAAGCAACTTCCTAAGTTGCACAGACAAGTTTTCCTTGCATAAAACATTCAAAACAAGTTCCAAATGTCTTTTATGAACTTCAAAAACTTTGCCACTAATGAGATTGTGATTGGAACTCCAGAAGTCCATAATTGATCTCCAAACAAGAAATGATTTACCAGAAAATGAATTGATCTTAGAAAAACTTTCTTCCAAATCATGATCTTCCAAAATCGATTTACAAAGTTCACTGCAATGGTTTGAATCCCGCAAAATGTTTTCTTGAAAGTGCTTCATCTTAAACAAGTTTGCAAATTCAGTTCTACCTCTAAACAGCTCAAATGTTGTCTCACTTGAAGAAACTCCTAAAGAACAGTCAAGTTCACGAAAGTCATCAGTCAAAACACATTTTGGCAATAAGAATTTCTTAAGTTTGAATGTTTCAATGGTTGGGACCAACTTGTCAAAAACCAATGCAGAAACACAAAACTCTTTAACTCTTTCCAATCCAAAACGTTTTTTCTCTTGAGCAGAAACCAAGACAAACAAATTAGGCCATGTCCTAACCAAATCAAGTTCCTTACAGTGCTTTTGTGGGTAGTCATAAGGAAATGACATAAGGACTGGTTCTGGCGCAAGTTTGGTTGGCTTCTCCATGACTTCATTCGATGGCAAACTCTTTTGTACTTCCTCTGGTGAGTTTTCTTCTTGTACCTGTGACAAAGAAACATTGCTACTCGGATGCTCCGGTTCTAAGATAGTTATATCAGCACAAGTCTGCATAATTTCAGATTGAGAAGATGGAAGGGAACACTTAGCTTTAAGGGATTTTCTGAGAAATGTATGGTGCTTTCCACGGTTTTTCTCTGAGGTTGCTGCTCTTCCTTTTTGCTTAAGTGTCTCTGGTCTTGTTTAATTTCCAAGGGGGTTAAGGGAACTAACCTGATCTTCTTTCCCTTGAACTCAAATGAGTATCTATTGGTAAGACCCTCATGTGTAACTTCGCAATCATATTGCCATGGTCTTCCTAACAGAATATGACTGGCTTCCATAGGTAAGACATCACAAAGCACTTCATCTTGATACCTGCCAATAGAGAAAGATATCATCACTTGGCTAGTTACCTTCATCTCTCCATTGCGACTTATCCATTGAAGTTTGTATGGATGCGGATGTTTCTTAGTTTCCAAACGAAGCTTCTTCACCATGGTTGTGCTTGCCACGTTTGCACAACTGCCTCCGTCAATAATAAGGCTGCACACCTTGTCCTGGACTAAACACCTTGTGTGAAAGAGACTCTTACGTTGATCATACTTCACAGCTTGCTTTTGATCACTTTGAGTTTTTCCAGTCACTAATTGATCAGTTACATCCTGTGGTGCTTCTGAAGATGTTGTAGACTCAGAAACTTCTTCCTTGGTGATGCCCTCATCATCATCCTTAAGCAGTATGGGTTCATTACTTGAAACAGATGACCTGCCATGACACAAATCAGTTTGGTCAGCATTAATCTCCATATTTGAAACTGCTTTCATACCTTTGTCGATTGACATGGTCTGGTCTGGCTCTGGCTCTTGAATGGCCGGGTTGTCCTCTGAACAACTCTGCTCATAGTTTTTTGTGTCAGCTTCCGAGGAAGAGGGTGTGGTAGTGCTCTTACTATGGTTCTTCATCATAGCCATAAGTGCTTCCACCATCTGATTTTCCAAATCATCATAATATTGTTGTCGGCTCAATGGGTCCTGAAGCTGTCTAACTTGATTATGACTCCTTTGATAATCACGGCTGTAGAAATCAAATTCTGTTTTATCCCAGGCCGGTTTAGAACTTTTTCTGGTTCTCCTCATAGGCCTCTCATGTGGTTTTCCTGGTTGTATCCAATCCTGCACATAATCAGATTTGTTAAAAACTGATCGATGTTCACTTCTCAAAGAGTGTTGTTTCTTTTCCAGATATGATTTAGTGGATGAATAGAAAACTCCCTGATGTGGACTCTGCTCCTCTCGCCTAGGTTTCTTCTTAAGACCAAACATATTGTCCCTGAAAACACTAGCAAACAAGATTAGAAGCAAAAGGTTTCCTCACAAGTGTTTCTCTCAGACTGTTTCTCTTAAGCGATTTAGTTCCCTCAGTGAATTCTCCAAGTTTCAGAGGATCTAGCAATTCAAACTCAATGTGCTTTCTCCAAAGAACCAAATGGTGAATCAAGAAAGAAGAGAGAAGATAGACAGTTGAAAGATTTTCTTGGCTAGGTTATTGACCAAGCCCTCCTTTACAGATCACTCTTTTGTTTTTTCTTTTTTTTTTTAATTCTGTTATGCTTTTCCTTTTTTCTTTTTTTTTTTTTTTTTTTTTTTTTTGATCTAGGATTGAGGCTGGCTCAACTAGCAAATAGATAGACAGAAAAGAATTACAAATGATAGAAGAAGATGAAGAGGTGAGAATGGCGGATTAGAAATTGATACCAACGAAGGAGTGGTTTGCTCTGATACCACTTGATGCGAGGCTGGCCAGGTTCGGACAGAATCGCAGTCCCAAGATGAACACTCCGAGTTGGGCAGGATAATCCTAAGCTTCTTTGGCTCGTGAAGATCCAACAATGGGCATATTAAACCCAAGGCCTGAGGCTTTCTTAAACGTTCCAAAAGGAGATAGGCGGTGGAACTTTGTAATGAGTTAGACAGGTAGTTCCAACAAGAGGTATATTAAACCCAATGCCTGATACTATCTAGGCCGCCTAAGACAATCTTTGGTAAGATAGAATGGTCACAAAAGTGTTGTGGATACACTTGATACACCGAAGGTTCTTGGATATTACACACCAAGAAGATCGAACAGTTCCAGAGGAACAAAGAGACTCTCTCACAAAACACAAGGTTTCAACTCAAAACATGTCTTCCTTTCATTAACCACGAAATTGTGTTTAAATAGCATACAAAGGTATTAAAAACTAGATAGAATGTGTTAAAAACAAGGCAACTTGAAACTAGAACCTAGTTAATGCCTTAGACTAGTTTTTAATGAAGTTTGAATGACTTTTCAACTGAAAATGACTCTTGATCTGATTAAATCCGCCTGGCCTTTGTAGAATTGAGAAGTAGGCTTCTGAAATGGGCTTTGGCAAGTATTTAGCAGGCCTGGTCGAATGTTGATCAAATCCAAAGTAGTCTTGATTTCCTTTGTTGAGAAGTTGAAGAGTTTTTAGGAAGGGCTTCCTGAAAATGGATTTAGGAAGGGGTTCCTAAAATCCGGGTCTTCATGCTCCTCGGACGGCCTAAGTAACTCGCCTCGGCCGGGTAGAAGGGAACTTCGACCATCTGTTGATTCTGCCTGAACCAAGTGAGTTTTGGTACGACCAGAATGTCCATCATAGCCACTTGGTCGAGTGAATCCTCCTCTAAAGATTGTTTTGAACCCGAAATCTTCATGGTCCAGCTGCTGCTTCCTTGATGACTTGTTCGGACAGTCCAGTTTATGAAATGAGCCGGTCAGAATCATATCAGCAGAGGGTTTTGATTAACTCGTTTGTCTAAGTGCTTGCAGGAAAATCCACACAGGAGAACTGGCTGTTGAAGAGTTTGGACCGGCCGTTGAAGAGTTTCTGCTTCTTTAACTTGTTTGTTCTTGTTTGTAGGAAAGATGTCCAATCCAAGTAATGATGAACAGGAGGACAACCAGAACGTTGGCCTTTCTAGAATACAAATGAGGGCCTTGATGGGAGAAATGAAAAGAATGATGAGATCAGAAGTTGAGGAGATCAACGTTCGGCTTGATCGGGTCCAAGAGGACACCCAAACTAGACCACCACCAGAGGAAGCAACTGGTAGGTCACGAAGCAGACAAAGGCGTACCAGGGCCAGACGGCCTAGAGAGACCCGGGGAAGACAAGATGATAACTTAGGTGGCCTTAAGTTAAAAATTCCCTCCTTCCATGGTAAAAACGATCCAGATGCTTACCTAGAGTGGGAGAAAAAGATAGAACTGGTCTTTGATTGTCAGAACTATTCTGAACTTAAAAAAGGTAAGGTTGGCCGCAACTGAGTTCTATGGTTATGTTATTAACTGGTGGGATCAAATTGTGACCAACAGGAGGAGAACAGGTGAAAGACCTGTAGCTACATGGGATGAGATGATTACTCTCATGAGGAAGCGTTTTGTGCCCAGCCACTACAACCGAGACTTGCATCAGAGGCTTAGGAGATTAGTTCAAGGAACTAAGAGCGTTGAGGATTACTTCCAAGAGATGGAGACGCTAATGATCAAAGCAGATGCTGATGAAGATCCGGAGGCAACAATGGCAAGATTTCTAGGAGGACTCAACCGTGACATCCAAGACAGGTTGGAGATGCAAGAATACGAGTGCCTAGAAGAGATGCTACACAAGGCGATCTTGGTTGAGCAGCAGGTTAAGAGAAAGAGTCTACCTAAGTCCACCTACACACCGGTTGCTAAACTTAGCGACCAAGACAAAGGTAAAGCTCTAACCAAACCTATTTCTGATTTTAAAACTAATCCATCTTCTAGTAGTGTCAAGGAAAAGGCAGAAGCTCCTACTGCACAAGCCAGGGACATGAGGTGCTTCAAATGCCAAGGGCTTGGACACTATGCTAAGGATTGTACCAACAAGAGAGTCATGATTGTTCTGGAGAACGGTGACATAGAATCTGAGGATGAGAAGCCGCAAACAGATTCTGAGGGAGAGCAAATAGATTATCCTGCTCACGGGGAACTTATGGTTACTAGGAGAACCTTGAGTGCACAACTCAAACCTAAGGAGCATGAGCAGAGAGAGAACCTCTTTCACACTAGATGCTATGTCAATGACAAAGTATGTAGCCTGATCGTGGATGGAGGCAGCTGTACCAACGTGGCTAGCGAGACAATGGTTAAGAAACTCGGCTTTAGTATGAGGAAACACCCTCGGCCATACTCTCTTCAGTGGCTTAATGAAACAGGAGAGATGAAGGTGAACAACCAAGTCCTAGTTCCAATCACCATTGGAAGGTACAAGGATGAAATCCTTTGCGACGTTCTACCTATGGAGGCCGGTCACATTCTTTTAGGAAGACCTTGGCAATATGAAAAAAGGGTCATACATGATGGGTACACAAACCATCACACCTTTGAACACCAAGGGAAGAAGATTATGTTGGCACCACTGTCACCACAAGAGGTACATCAGGATCAAAAACTTTTAAAGGAAAGAAGAGAACAAGCCAAGCGAGATCATGAATCCAAATCATCCAAGGAAAGCAAATCCAAATTAGTAAGGCATTCCAATTTCTTTGCTAAAACTAGTGAGATCAAGAAAGCTTTGTTTTCTGATCAACCTATGCTTTTGCTAGTTTTTAAAGAAACACTATTGTCTTCTTCTAACAATGCACTGGACCTTCCAAGTGAGTTTGAAACTCTTTTGCAAGGTTTTAGGGATGTGTTTCCTGATGAAAACCCGAAGGGACTACCTCCAATCAGAGGCATTGAGCACCAGACTGATTTCATACCAGGCGCTTCTCTGCCAAACAGACCAGCATACAGGACCAATCCTGTTGAAACTAAAGAGCTGCAAAAACAAATCAATGAGCTCATGGAGAAAGGATACATCAGAGAAAGCATGAGTCCATGCGCAGTTCCAGTTCTCCTTGTGCCCAAGAAAGATGGCAGTTGGCGTATGTGTGTGGATTGTAGAGCAATCAACAACATAACAGTTAAGTACAGACACCCCATCCCTAGATTAGATGATATGTTTGATGAACTACATGGATCATGCATCTTTTCGAAGATTGGTTTGAAAAGTGGATATCATCAAATTAGGATGAAAGAAGGGGATGAATGGAAAACCGCTTTCAAAACTAAGCTAGGGTTGTATGAATGGTTAGTTATGCCTTTTGGTTTAACCAATGCACCTAGTACTTTCATGAGATTGATGAATCATGTCCTGAGAGCTTTCATAGGAGTCTTTGTTGTAGTATACTTCGATGACATTCTTGTCTACAGCAAAACACTTAGTGAGCACATTGATCATCTAAAATCGGTTTTAGGAGTGCTTAGGAAGGAAAAGCTCTATGCTAACTTGAAGAAATGCACTTTTGGGACAGATAATCTCGTGTTTTTGGGTTTTGTTTTGAATGCAGATGGCATTAAAGTGGATGAGGAAAAGGTTAAAGCTATTAGAGAATGGCCAAGTCCGAAAACCGTAGGAGAGGTCAGAAGCTTTCATGGCCTTGCGGGATTCTACAGGAGGTTTGTAAAGGACTTCAGCTCAATAGCAGCCACTCTTACAGAAATCATCAAGAAGAATGTGGGATTCAAATGGGAGCAAGCACAAGAAGACTCATTCCAGACATTGAAAGGGAAGCTTACGAATGCACCTCTTCTTGTTTTGCCTGATTTCCTGAAAACTTTTTGAGATTGAGTGTGATGCCTCAGGAGTTGGAATTGGTGCTTTCTTGATGCAGGATAGGAAACCGATTGCTTACTTCAGTGAGAAGCTAGGAGGAGCCACTCTCAATTATCCAACATATGATAAGGAGCTTTATGCACTAGTGAGAGCTTTGCAAACTTGGCAACATTATCTATGGCCTAAGGAGTTCGTGGTGCATACTGATCATGAGACTCTCAAGCACTTGAAAGGACAGCACAAGCTCAACAAAAGACATGCCAGATGGATTGAATTCATTGAAACCTTTCCCTATGTCATTCGGTATAAGAAAGGTAAAGACAATGTTGTGGCTGATGCTTTATCACGAAGGTATGTGCTCATCTCAACCTTAGATGCTAAGTTTCTCGGATTTGAGCAAGTTAAGGAGTTATATGAGTCTGATCTAGACTTCAAAGAACCATTTCTTGCTTGTTCTAGAACCGCAAGTGGCAAGTTCTATAGGAATGATGGTTACCTGTTTTATGCAAACCAATTATGCATTCCTAACTGTTCTTTGAGAGAATTGCTTGTAAGGGAAGCCCATGGAGGAGGATTAATGGGGCATTTCGGGATAGAAAAGACACTGAATGTAGTGCAAGAACACTTCTTTTGGCCGAATCTACAAAGGGATGTTGAAAGGATCTGTGGCAGGTGTGTTACTTGTAAACAGTCTAAGTCCAAAGTGCAGCCTAATGGTATGTATACTCCCTTGCCTATTCCTACTCATCCGTGGAATGACATATCTATGGATTTTGTGCTTGGATTGCCTAGAACTAGGACAGGAAAGGATTCTATCTTTGTGGTTGTAGATAGATTTTCTAAGATGGCCCATTTTATTCCATGTCATAAAACTGATGATGCATTGCACGTAGCTGATTTGTTCTTTAGAGAGATCATTCGTTTGCATGGCATGCCTAGGACAATTGTTTCTGATAGGGACACTAAGTTCTTGAGTTACTTCTGGAAAACTCTTTGGTCTAAGTTAGGTACTAAGTTATTGTTTTCAACTACTTGTCACCCGCAAACTGATGGACAAACTGAAGTAGTTAATAGGACTTTGTCAACTTTGCTAAGGGCTGTCATTAAAAAGAACCTTAGAACTTGGGAAGAGTGCTTACCACATGTTGAGTTTGCATATAATCATGCAGTTCATTCGGCTACAAAGTACGCTCCATTTGAGATTGTTTATGGTTTCAATCCTTTGTCTCCTTTGGATCTAATCTCTTTGCCTTTGAGTGAAAGAACTAGTTTAGATGGCGAGAAGAAAGCTAAACTTGTTAAACAGATCCATGAGAAAGCAAGGATCAACATTGAGGAGAAGACTAAGCAGTATGCTAAGAAAGCCAACAAGGGCCGACGCGAGCTAGTCTTTGATGTTGGAGATCAAGTTTGGGTTTACTTGAGGAAGGACCGATTTCCGGCTGAAAGGAAGTCCAAACTTATGCCTAGGGTTGATGGACCATTCAAGATAGTCAAGCGGATCAACAACAATGCCTATCAAGTTGATTTACAAGGTAAGTATCAAGTTAGTTCAAGCTTTAATGTTTCTGACTTAATTCCTTTTGTGGCAGATGATCAAGATTTGAGGTCAAATCCTTTTCAACCGGGAGGGGATGATGCAATCATGGATGGCACCAAGGATGGAGAGCTTGAACCAGAACCAGAAGCTGAGCTTAAGGCTGTGGAAGAGCATGGAGCAGAAGGCGTGAAGCTTGTAGCTGAGGATGCTTTGCAAGTACCGGACGCTTTGCAAGTACCAGCCGGAGCCATGACCAGGGCGCAGACCAGGCAGCTGTCTCAAACTCTAAGTTCTTTACATAGTTCTGCCAATGTTCAGTACAACCTTAAGGAGGAAGATGTGCAACACACGACTTTAGTAAGGTTCAGTAAGGATTTGTGAACCCCTTCCTAAATCGACTTTTAGTAAGGTTTCATGAAGATTTAGGTGGACCTTCCTAAATGGACAATTCGGATAGCATCAAGAGACTGCGTGTTCACATCAGTTGAAGAGTCAGTCAACATGGAATCAATTCAGTCAAGTCTTTACTTCATTAATGTATTGTTTTCCGTGTTGTCTTGTCTTGTTTTCTGAAACACAAACACTATATATGTATTTCGGAAACCATTGAATGAATAAGAAGTTAAGTTTGATCATTGCGATTGTCTTGAAGAGTTAATCTCTATTGTTCCTTGTGAACAAACCCCTGTTGCTTGGTGAGTCATATCCAAACAACAACCCCTCTTCGGTCGTCTAAGTGAGTCATATCTTAGGACTGCTGAGGTTTGGAATATCAAGGGCCTTCCGCATCCCTTGTGCGACCTAACGATCCATTCCTTTGTTCTTGAGAGCTAGTAGCTCAATTGAGTTCAAAGTCTATCCAGACCAACTTCAGAGTGTAATCCGTGGGAGGGAGTTGATCCCCATATCATAAATTCAATCCATAAAACCCCTTATCATTCATCCTAACCCCATCATCACGTCATAGATCCCCACGGGATCCTCTTCATCCACAATCTCATTGCATAGATCACCATTCAGCCAAACACGGACATCAGCCTTGCTTTGGAGTGATCAAGGGAGTTCATATCACCATCCGATCCATTTCCCTTGTCTCGCCTGTGTTTGTCAAAGTTGAATCCTAGGGAGATCGTGTCAAGTGGTATCAGAGCAGCTTTGACAAGCTAAGTGTTTCGACCTTTCAACTTCCTTGCGTGTCACATTTGAAAGTGACCGTTTGTATACTTTAGATCTCGTGTTTGTGCGTGTAGATCTACAGTCTGTTGCTTGTTTATGATACTTGAGATCAATAGATCTGTTGTTTTAGTGGGAGTTTGTTGCTTGGGAACGATTCATAGCACTTGTTTTGTGTGGTTGCAGGAACCATGGCTGGAGACAATGATCCAGAGGAAACTCCAGTGGGAATACAAAACCATTTGATGATGGAAGCGCTTACTGCCGAGATGAGGAAGATTTTTTAGGAAGAGATGGCTAGCTACCGGCAGGAGCAGGAGCAACAAAGGGGAACCCGACGACATAGGTCAGGGAAAGAACTGGCCGCAGAGGCTTCAAGAGAACAACCTAACGGTCTCGAGAGTGATGAAGTAGGCCATGAGACGGATCAATACTATAAGAGTGGCAGCTCTTCAAAAGGCAGCCGAAGGAGTCGTGCTAGGAACCGTCCCAGAGATAACTTGGAGGGAATCAAAATAAAGATCCCTCCGTTCCATGGCAAATGCGACCCGGATGCCTACCTTGAGTGGGAAAAGAAGATTGAGCTCATATTTGTGGCAAAGCACTATACTGAAGAGGATAGGATCAAAGTTGCAGCCACCGAGTTCTATGACTATGCACTCAACTGGTGGGATCAGTTGGTGACAACAAGGAGACGCAACCAGGAGTATCCGGTTTCATCTTGGAATGAGATGAAAGGGTTGATGAGAAAGAGGTTTGTGCCGAGCCATTACAGCCGTGATCTGCATCAGAGGCTCAGTAGACTGGTTCAGGGATCACACACTGTGGAAGAATACTTCCAAGAGATGGAAAAACTTATGCTTAGAGCAGATATTGTTGAAGATAAGGAGGCTACCATGGCACGCTTCCTGGGTGGGCTTAACCGCGACATCCAAGACCGACTCGAGACTCAGTATTACATGGACATCGAAGAAATATTGCATAAGGCCGTGATGTTTGAACAGCAACTCAAAAGGAAGGGGACCTATCGAACATCTAATGGAGGATCAAACGCGTACCGGTCTAACTACGCAAGGGACGACAGGGGAACAACACTCAAGGAGAGTAAACCAGCCACTGAGTCCAAAAGCCACCCTGATCACGTACCAGACCTTAAGAGCAAACCCAAGGGGCCGCAGGCCAGAACTCGGGATGTGAAATGTTTCAAGTGCCAAGGGCGTGGTCATTATGCCAATGAGTGCATCAACAAAAGGACCATGGTTCTTCTGGAGAATGGAGAAGTTACGTCCGAGGATGAGTCTAAAGAAGAATCACCAGAGGAAACCGAGATCTTACCAGTTAAAGGAGACCTGTTGGTTGTGAGAAGGACCCTGAGTGATATGATCCTGAAATTGATCCATCAATCAATCAAGGCTTGCAACTTCATGGGCTGGATTTAAAGAAGAAAATATCTCATTTCAAGCCCACAAATTATCAAGTGAAGACTCATTTTCGAGTTCAAGCTTTAATTTCATTTATTGATGTGTATTTCTCTCTCTTACATGCAGATTAGAGTCAAATTTCGATTTCCTAGAAGCTCTGCATGTTAGGATCTTAATTAGGATTTAAATGACTTGTAATTCTCTATATAAAGAGCCCCAAAATCATGAATAATAATAAGTTTTGTTTTCAGTAAAAATCAGAGAAGTTTCTCTCTTGCAAGATGTGATGTCTTGTAATTTTTGGAACTCCATGTTCATGGTGTGTCATATCTATGTTCATGGCTGGTTTAGACTTATCATACATCCTTTCACAGATCTTTGTGGCGTCTCTCGATCCATCTCTCTATCCATTCCTTGTTGGTGCGTCATATCCAGCAAGCTGTCGATCCCCTCTGGTGCGTAATATCCAAAGAATCGATCCGCCGGTTAATCAGGAGTCTTCCGCAGCTTCTGAGTGATCCATTCAATCCACATCTCCTTGTTCTTCGTGGCTTCACAGTCTGTTGAATGAAGGCTTATCCATTTTACCAACTTCAGAGTGCATCATCCTTGGGAGGTTTTCATCACTGAGTTTGCAGGGCAAAACAGAGGAGGAGATTCAGCGGGAGAACTTGTTCCATACTTGTTGTATGGTACAAGGGAGGGTGTGCAGTCTCATCATTGATGGAGGTAGCTGCACCAATGTGGCTAGTGAGACTATGGTCAAGAAACTCAGCCTAAAAACCGCACCACACCCCAAGCCTTATACGTTGCAATGGTTAAATGATGAAGGAGAAATGAAGGTATCACGTCAAGTTTCAGTGCCTATAGAGATTGGGAAGTATCAAGATAATATACTCTGTGATGTATTACCAATGGAGACAAGCCATATACTGCTAGGAAGGCCTTGGCAATCTGACCGAAAGGTGCTGCACGATGGATACACAAATCGCCATTCATTTGAATACAAAGGCCGAAAGAATGTGTTGGTTCCAATGACTCCTAATGAAGTGTATCAAGACCAAAAGGAAGCTAAGAAGCCAGCCAAGCATCCTAACTTCTTTGCTAAAGCCGGTGAGGTGAAGAAAGCTTTGAAACTTAAACAACCGATGCTTTTATTCATGTTTAAAGAAGTTTTAACTAACAGAACTGATCTCACACTGGTATACCCGAGTGAAATGCAAGCTCTATTGCAGGACTATATTGATTTTTTTCCTGCAGAAACTCCAGAGGGACTCCCTCCAATCAGAGGGATAGAGCATCAAATTGACTTCACTCCGGGAGCAGCCTTGCCAAATAGACCAGCATACCGCACTAATCCTGTGGAAACCAAGGAACTCCAAACGCAGGTTGATGAACTAATTATTGACAAGTGACTCACAAGACGTGCACATCAAGGCAAACGATACTTGGGAGACACGGCAGTCAATACCTTGGAGTTGTTTACGAAGACCAATTGAAAGATACTAAAGGAGAGAGAAGGGCATTCGCCAATATCTCTCACATGTTGCTAAAGAAGAAGTTAGTTACTAATAAGTGGGAAGGAAGACTCACGTGTTGATTTAAGGAAGAGAGGAAGGAGTCACGGGTGACTTATAGCTGTTAGGAGCTGTCACTATCTGCATATGGATCTACAATGCTGTCTCTTTCATTCCTCTTGTATCAACCCTAGTTGTCTGTCTATTTAAAGTCGTAAACCCACATTGTATGAACTACTCTCTAATGGCGATACAAATATTCTTTCATATCTCTCTTTACTTTAGCCATGAAACTTCACTCTAATCTCACCTAGTCTCATCAAATCTCTTCCAATCTCTTCATACTTCCGCTAAACTAACATGGTATCAGAGCACTCTGGTCCATAAATCTCTGTTTCATTCTTCAAACATTCTCATCTCTACACACACTCCATCTTATACTCTCGTTCTTCGCCGGAAAACCTTTATCCACCGGACAATAGCATTGTCCAAAGGTCCATACTCTCAAAACTCTGTCCGTGTCTAAATCTCACGTTCTGTTCGTCAAATCTCACCACCATTCAAGCTTACAACCACCGAGAGAGTCATGGAACATACCAAGACAGTCTTACTTCCAGTCGCTCTCAAAGGAGGAGCAAATATCCTACTATGGGCAAGAACCACAAAGGCTGTTCTAGGAGGACGTGGCCTGTGGGGTCACATTGAACCTCTGAAAACACAAGAAGGAGACCCCAAGAAAGGAGAGGAGGCGACCACACTGACAGATGAGACCAAAAGAGTCCAAGAAGATCAGGCGGTACTAGCCATCCTCCAAGGGGCACTTGATATCTCGGTCCTGGAGGCATACTCATACTGCACCACGGCCAAAGAGCTCTGGGAGACTCTCAAAGGAGTCTTTGGGAATGAGTCTAACCTAACCAGGGTCTTTGAAATCAAGCGGTCAATCAATGCCCTGAACCAAGGAGACATGAGCTTCAACGATTACTTTGGGAAGTTTAGTGCTCTGTGGGCTGAACTGGAGATGCTGCGCCCATCAACCGTGGATCCAGCAATTATCAATGAGAGAAAGGAGCAGGAAAAAGTATTCGCTCTCCTTCTCAACCTGAATCCTGTGTTCAACGACCTCATCAAACACCTTCTACGAGCTGACAAGCTTCCGAGTCTGACTGAGGTATGCTCTCAAGTACAGAAGGAACAAGGATCTCTCGGCCTATTCAACAACGGAGGAGATCTTCCCACGGCTAACAAAGGCATGTACAAGATGGAGGACAGAAGGAGTGGAGGATGCGACCATTACAAGAGAAAGGGACATAACAAGTCTCAATGTTGGATTCTCCATCCGCACCTGAAACCAGCAGACCTTCCATTCAGGAGCAAGCCGAGGTACAACCAGGGAAACCGGGAACATAACCCGCGGTACAATGAGTCTCACCGTGCCAATCTCTCCTCAGAAGCTTCAAGCTCACACGCACAACCAAAGAACCCGGAGGTGGCAATGGTGGCAGTCTCACAAGATGATGTTGTGAGGAAATCAGACCTGGAGGCCCTTATCAAGTCCATTGCCTCCCTAAAAGAGTCTGGTATCAATTTTCTCTCACATAAACCGAATGGTTCTTTGATTGTTGATTCTGGAGCATCTCATCATATGATTAGTAATCCAACATTATTGAGCAACATTGAACCTGCTATAGGAAATGTGATAATAGCCAATGGTGATCAAATACCTGTAGAGGGAGTTGGTAACTTGCGCCTGTTTAATAAAGAATCTAAAGCATTCTTCATGCCTAAATTCACATCAAACTTATTATCTGTGAAGAGAGCCACAACTGATCTCAATTGCTATGCTATATTTGGTCCTAATGATGTTCCTTTTCAGGATATTGAGACCATGAAATTGCTTGGGAAAGGAGGAACAAAAGATGAGCTTTATGTCTTGGAAGACCCTTCCTTAAGCAAACCGCAATCTTGCTTTACTAGTTCTTTAGATTCTATGTGGCATGCTAGACTAGGCCATCCTCACTCTAGAGCTCTTGAACTTATGATACCTAATGTTTCTTTTAATCACTCTAGTTGTGAGGCTTGTATCCTTGGTAAACATTGCAAGACTGTTTTTCCTAAATCATCAACTATCTATGAGAATTGCTTTGATGTTTGGACATCTTCTTGTCTCTCTAGAGATAACAACAAGTATTTTGTTACCTTCATAGATGAGAAAATTAAAATATACTTGGGTTACTCTAATGCCGTCAAAGGATAGGGTATTTGATGCATTCTTGAACTTCCAGAATTACGTCACTAACCATTTTAATGCCAAGATTAAGGTTTTGAGAATAGATAATGGAGGCGAATATACCAGTCATAGATTCAAGGAACACCTCTCCAAGCATGGCATCCTTCACCAAACCAGTTGCCCATACACACCACAACAAAATGGAGTGGCAGAAAGGAAGAATAGACATCTCATGGAAGTGTCAAGATCAATGATGTTCCACAAGAATGTACCCAAAAGATATTGGGGAGATGCTGTCATGACTGCTTGCTATCTTATAAACCGCATTCCCACAAGAGTTTTGAATGACCAATCACCTTTTGAGGTACTGAATAAGGCAAAACCATCAGTTAATCATCTAAGAGTTTTCGGATGTGTTTGTTTTGTACTGATACCAGGGGAGCAACGTAACAAACTGGACGCCAAGAGCACCAAATGCATGTTTCTAGGCTACTCTACCACACAAAAGGGGTATAAGTGCTATGATCCAACCACTCATAAGACGTATGTATCAAGAGATGTCAAGTTCCTTGAGGAGCAAGGCTACTTTGACAAGAAAGATTGGGCGGACCTTAGAGACCTCTCTAGCTCGCCATCTGATAGAGCATCAAGCTTAAGGTTCCTCCTAGAACACTTGGGGAACACGCTTCATACCACCACAAGGGAGGTTCTGTGCACCAGTCCTAGAGAACCAACTCAGCAGCAAGATCACACCGTCCCTGCACCAGATACACAAGATGGTCTAGTGATAGTTCCCCCCTCTCATGAAGGTTCTGTCGCGGGAGAACCATCAGACCATGTCGACCAAGGAGAAGCAGAGTCCGAACCCACTGATGATATAGAACCGCAGGGTGTTGCACCAGCCATTGTACCTCGAAGAAGTACTAGAATCCGCAAAGATCCATCCAACTGGATTAACACTCGTGTCTACTACAACAACCAAGCGGTAGCTCATCCGGTTCAAGCTGTGTGCTCATTTGCCTTGTTGCCATCTGAACACCTTGCTGTGACAACCAAGCAGCAATACACATTGCAACCAATTCAGTCTTCCATGAGAGAACCAAACATATTGAAGTTGATTGCCACAAGGTTAGACAGAAGATTGAAGATGGTACTATTCTTCCATGCTATACCAAGAGTGAAGACCAACTAGCTGATATCTTCACCAAGTCTGCAAGCCTCAAAGTATGCTCACACATCCACGGCAAGCTTGGGCTGGTGGAGTTTCCTCATACCTGATCAAGCTCCTCTGATCCATGGACATCACACTCTTTTTCCCTGATCATAGTTTTCTCCCAAGTGGTTTTTCTATGATCAGGTTTTTAATGAGGTGATGCTTCATGGGTTCCAAGCTTAGCTCTCACAATTGCTAAGCTTGAGGGGGAGTATTGACAAGTGACTCACAAGACGTGCACATCAAGGCAAACGATACTTGGAAGACACGGCAGTCAATACCTTGGAGTTGTTTACGAAGACCAATTGAAAGATACTAAAGGAGAGAGAAGGGCATTCGCCAATATCTCTCACATGTTGCTAAAGAAGAAGTTAGTTACTAATAAGTGGGAAGGAAGACTCACGTGTTGATTTAAGGAAGAGAGGAAGGAGTCACGGGTGACTTATAGCTGTTAGGAGCTGTCACTATCTGCATATGGATCTACAATGCTGTCTCTTTCATTCCTCTTGTATCAACCCTAGTTGTCTGTCTATTTAAAGTCGTAAACCCACATTGTATGAACTACTCTCTAATGGCGATACAAATATTCTTTCATATCTCTCTTTACTTCAGCCATGAAACTTCACTCTAATCTCACCTAGTTTCATCAAATCTCTTCCAATCTCTTCATACTTCTGCTAAACTAACACTAATGGCTAAGGGTCACATCCGTGAAAGCATGAGCCCTTGTGCTGTCCCGGTTCTGCTTGTGCCGAAGAAGGAGGGGAGCTGGAGAATGTGTGTTGACTGCCGTGCAATCAACAATATAACCGTGAAGTATAGACACCCCATTCCTAGGCTAGATGACATGTTAGATGAGTTGCATGGGTCTAGTATTTTCTCTAAGATTGATTTGAAAAGTGGCTATCACCAGATTAGAATGAAAGAGGGTGATGAGTGGAAAACCGCATTTAAAACTAACCATGGTCTATATGAGTGGTTAGTTATGCCATTTGGGTTGTCTAATGCTCCTAGTACTTTCATGAGATTGATGAATCATGTCCTTAGAGCTTATATAGGTGTCTTTGTAGTAGTTTATTTTGATGATATTCTAGTATACAGCAAGAACCTAGAAGAGGATATTAGACATATAGGACTTATTCTTGATTTGCTTAGACAAGAGAAGTTGTATGCTAACCTCAAGAAGTGCACATTTTGTTCGGATAGCATTGTGTTTCTTGGTTTTGTAGTAAGCACCGAAGGTATCAAAGTGGATGAGGAGAAGGTGAAAGCTATTAAAGAGTGGCCTAGTCCTAAAAACGTGGGAGAAGTGAGGAGCTTCCATGGACTAGCAGGGTTTTACAGACGTTTTGTGCAAAACTTTAGCACCATAGCTGCACCCTTAACTGAAGTAATCAAGAAAGATGTAGGATTCAAGTGGGGCGTGGCTCAAGAAGAAGCTTTCCAACTCCTTAGAGAGAAGCTTACTCATTCTCCTGTTCTTGCTTTACCTGATTTCTTAAAAACATTTGAGATAGAGTGTGATGCATCAGGTATAGGGGTGGGAGCAGTGCTTATGCAAGAGAAGAGACCCATTGCCTACTTCAGCGAGAAGCTTGGAGGAGCTACCCTCAATTATCCAACTTATGATAAGGAATTATATGCTCTTGTCCGTGCCTTGCAAACATGGCAACACTACCTATGGCCAAAGGAATTTGTCATTCATACTGATCATGAATCATTGAAACACATCAAGGGACAACATAAGCTCAACAAGAGACATGCGAGATGGATTGAGTTTATAGAAACATTTCCTTACGTGATCAAATATAAGCAAGGTAAGGACAATGTGGTTGCTGATGCATTGTCCAAAAGGTATACTCTCCTATCGACTCTAGAAGTTAAACTACTAGGCTTTGATCACCTTAAGGAGTTGTATCCATTAGATGATGACTTTTCAGAAACTTATGTTGCCTCTTCTAAAGCACCTTTGGATAAATTCTTTAAGCAAGATGGGTTTCTCTTCTTTGAGAACCGTCTTTGTGTACCAAATTGTTCTTTGAGAGACTTTTTTGTTAGAGAATCACACGGTGGAAGCTTAATGGGGCATTTCGGCATTGCCAAAACTCTCGAGATTGTCAAGGACCACTTCTATTGGCCTCGTATGAAAAGAGATGTGGAACGTGTGTGTGGGAGGTGTCCAACTTGTACGCAAGCTAAGTCTAAGGTGCAAACACACGGTTTATATACTCCTTTGCCCATTCCTTTTCATCCTTGGCATGATATTTCAATGGACTTTGTCATGGGTTTGCCTCGCACTAAGACTGGTAGAGATTCTATTTTTGTGGTTGTAGACAGATTCTCTAAAATGGCTCACTTCATTGCTTGCCATAAGACTGATGATGCATTGTATATAGCCAACTTGTTCTTTAAGGAAATAGTGCGAATTCATGGCATGCCTAGGTCCATTGTGTCTGATAGAGATACTAAGTTCTTAAGCTATTTTTGGAAGACTTTGTGGTCTAAGTTAGGAACTAAGCTTATGTTTTCCACCACATGTCATCCACAAACTGATGGGCAGACCGAAGTAGTTAATAGAACTCTAGGTACTCTCTTGCGTGCTTTGATTAAGAAGAACTTGAAGTCGTGGGAAGAGTGTTTGCCACATGTAGAGTTTGCATATAATCATGCTGTTCATTCTGCTTCGAAGTATTCTCCTTTTCAAATTGTTCATGGGTTCAATCCCATCTCCCCTTTGGATTTGATGCCTTTGCCTGTGAGTGAAAGGGTTAGTATGGATGGGAAAAATAAAGCAGACTTGGTCCAGCGGATTCAGCTAGACGCAAGAAAGAATTTGGAGGAGAAGACTAAGCTTTATGCTAAACATGCAAACAGAGGAAGGCGTGAGCAGGTCTTTGAGGTTGGGGATCAAGTGTGGGTTCACCTTCGAAAGGAAAGGTTTCCGGCTGAAAGGAAATCGAAGCTGATGCCAAGAGTGGACAGACCATTTCAGATCACCAAAAAGATCAACAATAATGCTTATCAATTAGACCTCCAAGGTATGTGATGTAATCATGGATAGCACAACATCTAAGGAGCCAAAGGAAGAGCCAGAGATAGTAGGAAGAGTCACACGATCCAGAGCTAAAGAACTAGCTAAGGAAGTTCATTCCCTTCTAGCTGAAGGATTACTTACCCTACCTACTATCCAAGTGTTCAATATCTTCAGCCAGAAGACTCCACCCAGTAATGATAACTAAGTAACTTAAGGTGATGAGTCTGTACGCTTTTTCCCATGATGAGTTTTGTCCCACTGGGTTTTCTCAGCATGGTTTTTAATGAGGCAGATGAGTCACTATGTTGAGTTGCTTAGGAGTCATTACCTTTGGGTAATAATGTACAAGTCACAATGGCTTGTACTTAGATTTAAAAGGTGCACCAATTAGGAACCTGTGGGTTGGGACACCTTGTTGTTTCTTTTAATTTGTGTTTAGAATGCTTGTTGTTTTAAACTTTTAAAACACCATGATGTTTCCTGATTGTTTTAAAACAGCATGTTGTTTAGTTTTAGGTCATCTGAGAGTTGTATTTAAGCTGTAATTAGCCTCCAATATAAGATCAGCGAAGAACATTAATGAAAAGCAATAGATTGCATCTCTTCTCTCACCTTTGATTCCTTGAATGAGTTCATGAAATCCGAGTTTCATTACACCTAGTGACCTTGAAACTCTTCTATCTGTTCTAATCATCTAATCATCTGAATTCAATCCATAAAACCATTGTATTTAATCCTAATCTTCACCCTCAATCCATAAAACCCACGGAATCCCCCCCCCTCATCACCAAATTCGTGCTCAATCTCATCATCCATCATTCACAGGACGTCAGCCTTTCCTTTAGAGTGATCAAGGGAGTTCATATCAGGTGGTATCAGAGCCAACTCTGAACCAAAGGCTGAGCAAACCCTAACACCCCCTCTTTCTCTTTTGTGATATCATTTCTTTTATGCATCAAGTTTTAAAGGTTTTAGGTATATAGAAGTATTGTTTTTAGAACCTTTTTACTGTGAGCTGTTTTGATTGTTTCAGGTACCATGGAGCTTTCAGCAGAAGCTATGGAAGCTCTGAATCAAACCATGGCTCAACAGATCAGAGAGGCAAATCAATCTGTGGCTACTCAACTTATGCAACAGATAGAACAACTCAACAACAAGTTTGAGGTGCGATTCAAGGATCTGTTGAAGGAGCATAGCACAGCAGAGACTGCCTCAACAGAACCACCAAGCCCTAGAGAAGCAATCCGCCTTGCCAAGGGGAAAGCACATGTGGGAACCTCTTTTAAGCAACCTAGAGGCAACACATTCCGACCACCTACAGGAGGAAGGGAACCCAACACCCATCAGACCAGAAATACTCAGGGCACAGGGAGAGGAAGTCGCAGATCACACAGAACACCACGACACCGAAACCCCTTTGATGAAAACCTCCCAAGGATGATGCACTCTGAAGTTGGTAAAATGGATAAGCCTTCATTCAACAGACTGTGAAGCCACGAAGAACAAGGAGATGTGGATTGAATGGATCACTCAGAAGCTGCGGAAGACTCCTGATTAACCGGCGGATCGATTCTCTGGATATTACGCACCAGAGGGGATCGACAGCTTGCTGGATATGACGCACCAACAAGGAATGGATAGAGAGATGGATCGAGAGACGCCACAAAGATCTGTGAAAGGATCTATGATAAGTCTAAACCAGCCATGAACATAGATATGACACACCATGAACATGGAGTTCCAAAAATTACAAGACATCACATCTTGCAAGAGAGAAACTTCTCTGATTTTTACTGAAAACAAAACTTATTATTATTCATGATTTTGGGGCTCTTTATATAGAGAATTACAAGTCATTTAAGTCCTAATTAAGAGCCTAACATGCAGAGCTTCTAGGAAATCGAAATTTGACTCTAATCTGCATGTAAGAGAGAGATACACATCAATAAATGCAATTAAAGTTTGAACTCGAAAATGAGTATTCACTTGATAATCTGTGGTCTTTAAATGAGATATTTTCTTCTTTAAATCCAGCCCATGAAGTTGCAAGCCTTGATTGATTGATGGATCAATTTCAGGATCATATCACCCTTGGAGACAGAACCTGAGTACTCAGAAGAAGAAGAGAGGTCAGATGACAGTCTTCACACCATCAGGAGGGATCAAAACCGAGGCCATGGCAGAGACTATGATCCATTAGGCCAGCAGCTGAGGTACATTAAGATTCAGTTTCCCTCTTTCCATGGTACCAATGATCCAGAAGCCTACCTAGATTGGGAGAGGAAGATGGAATCGAACTTCTTGGTACAGGGAACCTATGAGCTTAACAAGGTGAAGATAGCTGTATCAGAATTCAATGGTTATGCACTTTTGTGGTGGGAGCAATTGGGAATCACCAGGGAACGACACAGAGAGCTTCCTATCACCACCTGGGAGCAACTGGTCACGCAAATGAGAAAGAAGTTTGTGCCTGCACACTACCAGAGGGAGATCCTCAACAAACTCCGACGCCTTATACAAGGAACTAAGTCAGTTCGGGACTATTACCAAGAGTTGGAGACCTTACTGATCAGAGCTGATCTGAGAGAAGGAGAAGACATGGTGATGTCTAGGTTCCTTGGGGGACTTAACAGAGAGATTCAGGACAAAGTGGAGTTACAAAACTATGAAGATGTACAAGAGATGGTGCATAAGGCCGAGTTGATTGAATCACAGATCAAGAGGAGAATGGGCAGATCAAACTTCTCCTCTAACATTCCGAAGCCTAAGGAGCTCAGCAAACCAGCTTACACCAAGGATCACAAACCATCTTCTACCACAGTCAAGGAAGAGGTTAAGATCGAGTTTAAACCAAGGAGTGGGACTTCTACAAGCAACATCAGATGCTTTAAATGCCAAGGCATGGGGCATTACTCCAGAGACTGTCCTAACAAGAAGATGTTCCTGTTACAAGAAGGAGGAGAGATAGTACCTCAAGACAGTTCAGAGAGTGAAACCGATGCTGGCACAGAAGAAGAAGAAGAGCCAGCAGCAGTTGGGGAGATGTTAGTGGCACGCAGAACCTTGAGTGTTCAGATCCATCCAGATGATAGAGGCCAGCGTGAGAATCTCTTTCACACTAGATGTGTGGTCCAGGATAAGGTTTGCACACTGATTGTAGATGGAGGAAGCTGCACCAATGCCGCAAGTGAAGAGATGGTGAAGAAACTCAACCTTAAAACCACTTCACACCCAAGACCTTATCAGCTTCAATGGTTGGACAACAAAGGAGCCTTAACTGTCTCTCAGCAAGTACTTGTCAATGGTAAGTATGAGGATGAGCTACTCTGTGATGTGATCCCAATGAAGTCCAGTCACCTGTTGTTGGGCCGGCCATGGCAGTTTGACAGAAGAGTTTTTCATGATGGCTACACCAACAAGCAGTCTTTTGAATTTAAAGGGCGCAAGGTCACTCTCCTACCCTTATCACCCAGCGAAATCTACAAAGATCAACTCCACATGAACCGCAAGGATAAGGAAAGGGTCTCAAACAACTTGTTTATCAATCACAGTGAGTTCAACAAACTCTTTGATCCAGAGATGACAACCTTCATGTTTGTCTACAAGTAGACACTTGCTAGCACCAAACCCATAAAGGAACTGCCACAAGAGATGGTAGAGATCATTGAGGAGTACAAGGATGTTTTTCCAGAGGAGATACCTCCAGGCTTACCTCCAGTCCGTGGGATTGAGCACCAAATTGATCTAGTACCAGGGTCAGTGCTACCAAACAGACCAGCTTACAGAACCAACCCTGTGGAGACCAAGGAACTTCAGAAGCAAGTGGAAGAGTTGATGAACAAATGCCACATCAGAGAGAGTCTCAGCCCTTGTGCAGTACCAGTTTTATTGGTTCCTAAGAAAGATGGAACATGGAGGATGTGTGTAGACTGCAGAGCTATCAACAATATCACAGTGAAGTACAGACATCCTATTCCAAGGCTTGATGACATGCTAGATGAGTTATGTGGTTCCACAATCTTCTCTAAAATCGATTTGAAGAGTGGTTACCACCAGATCAGAATGAAGGAAGGGGATGAGTGGAAGACTGCTTTCAAGACCATGCAAGGCTTGTATGAGTGGCTAGTCATGCCATTTGGTCTCACCAATGCTCCCAGTACCTTCATGCGCCTCATGAATCATGCCTTGAGACCATTCATTGGAGTTTTTGTGGTAGTCTACTTTGATGACATTCTCATCTACAGCAAAGGTTTGAGAGAACACCTGGAACATATCCGCCAAGTTCTGGAGGTTCTTCGTTCTCAATCTCTCTTTGCTAACTTCTCTAAATGTTCATTCTGTACTACTGAGGTTGTTTTTCTAGGCTTTGTTGTTAGTGCAGAAGGAGTTAAAGTTGATGAAGAGAAGGTTAAAGCAATCAAAGAATGGCCTACACCTAAGAGTATTGGAGAAGTTCGGAGCTTTCATGGGTTAGCAGGGTTCTACAGAAGATTTGTTCCAAACTTCAGCACTCTGGCCGCACCCTTAACAGAGGTCATCAAGAAAGAAGTTGGGTTCAGATGGGAGGACGCCCAAGAACAGGCCTTTAAAGCCCTTAAAGAGAAGCTATCAATGCTCCCCTTTTAGTTCTTCCTGATTTTCTTAAAACATTTGAAATTGAATGTGATGCTTCAGGAGTTGGTATTGGTGCTGTGTTGATGCAGGATAGGAAACCAGTGGCATACTTCAGTGAGAAGTTAGGAGGAGCAACAGCTAACTATCCAACCTATGACAAAGAACTATATGCTTTGGTTAGAGCTCTCCAAATGTGGCAGCACTACTTGTGGCCCAAGGAATTCGTTATTCACACAGATCATGAGTCTTTAAAGCATCTTAAAGGACAACAGAAGCTCAACAAAAGACATGCCAGATGGATGGAGTTCATAGAGACCTTCCCATACATCATTAGATACAAGAAAGGTAAGGATAATGTAGTTGCAGATGCATTATCCAGAAGGTACACACTTGTATCTACCTTGACTTCTAAGTTAGATGGGTTAGATCACATAATAGATCTTTATGAAACTGACACTGATTTTGCTGAGAGCTATGGCAAGTGCCATAAGTTTGCTTTTGAAAAGTATCATAGACAGGAAGGGTATTTGTTCTACAATAACCGCCTGTGCATACCACGAGGCTCAATCAGGGAACTATTAGTAAGAGAAGCTCATGGAGGTGGACTAGCTGGACACTTTGGAGTTGCCAAGACATTACTTGGATTGAAAGACCACTTCTATTGGCCTAACATGAAGACCGATGTGGAGAGGGTTTGTTCTAGATGTGCTATCTGTAAGATGGCAAAGAGTAAGGTGCAACCACACGGTTTGTACACCCCTCTCCCTATTCCTTCTCAACCTTGGACTCATATCTCTATGGATTTTGTACTTGGCTGACCCCGAACTAGGAATGGTAGAGACTCTATTTTTGTAGTTGTTGACAGGTTCAGCAAGATGGCACACTTCATTGCCAGTCACAAGACAGATGATGCTGTCTGTGTAGCTAACTTGTTTTTCAGGGAAGTAGTAAGACTACATGGAATGCCTCAAGAGATAGTATCAGACAGGGACACTAAGTTTCTAGGATATTTCTGGAGAACCCTATGGGCTAAGCTAGGAACAAAGCTTGCATTCTCTACTACATGTCACCCCCAAACTGATGGACAGACAGAGGTGGTGAACAGAACATTGTCTACACTCCTCAGAAGCTTAGTTAAAAGCAACAGCAAGTCATGGGAAGAGTGTCTACCCCACGTGGAGTTTGCTTACAACCATGCTAAGCACTCTGCTTCTCTCTTTTCCCCTTTTGAAATTGTATATGGATTTAATCCACAATCACCTCTAGACTTGATCCCTTTGCCTTTAAGTGTGAAAAGCAGTTTAGATGGAAAGGAAAAAGCTGAACAGGTGCGGAAGATACATGCTAAGGCCAAGGAGAACATAGAGAAGAAGACTAAACAGTATGAGAAACACGCAAACAAGGGCAGAAAGGAGTTGATCTTCGAAGAAGGAGACATGGTGTGGATCCATTTGAGGAAAGACAGGTTTCCAGAGGAGAGGAAAAGCAAGCTCATGCCACGGATGGATGGGCCATTTGAAGTTGTCAAGAGAATCAACAACAATGCCTACCAGATTGATCTTCAAGGTAAGTATAACATCTCTACAACATTCAATGTTTCTGACTTGCTCCCTTATGTTGCAGATACAGATTTGAGGACAAATCCTTTTCAAGAGGGAGAGGATGATGTAATCATGTATAGCACAACATCTAAGGAGCCAAAGGAAGAGCCAGAGATAGTAGGAAGAGTCACACGATCCAGAGCTAAAGAACTAGCTAAGGAAGTTCATTCCCTTCTAGCTGAAGGATTACTTACCCTACCTACTATCCAAGTGTTCAATATCTTCAGCCAGAAGACTCCACCCAGTAATGATAACTAAGTAACTTAAGGTGATGATCTGTACTCTTTTTCCCATGATGAGTTTTGTCCCACTGGGTTTTCTCAGCATGGTTTTTAATGAGGCAGATGAGTCACTATGTTGAGTTGCTTAGGAGTCATTACCTTTGGGTAATAATGTACAAGTCACAATGGCTTGTACTTAGATTTAAAAGGTGCACCAATTAGGAACCTGTGGGTTGGGACACCTTGTTGTTTCTTTTAATTTGTGTTTAGAATGCTTGTTGTTTTAAACTTTTAAAACACCATGCTGTTTCCTGATTGTTTTAAAACAGCATGTTGTTTAGTTTTAGGTCATCTGAGAGTTTTATTTAAGCTGTAATTAGCCTCCAATGCAAGATCAGGTGAAGAACATTAATGAAAAGCAATAGATTGCATCTCTTCTCTCACCTTTGATTCCTTGAATGAGTTCATGAAATCCGAGTTTCATTACACCTAGTGACCTTGAAACTCTTCTATATGTTCTAATCATCTAATCATCTGAATTCAATCCATAAAACCATTGTATTTAATCCTAATCTTCACCCTCAATCCATAAAACCCACGGAATCCCCCCCTCATCACCAAATTCGTGCTCAATCTCATCATCCATCATTCACAGGGCGTCAGCCTTTCCTTTAGAGTGATCAAGGGAGTTCATATCAGTATGTATAACATTAGTTCTAGTTTTAATGTTACTGACCTTGTGCCTTTTGTTTCAGAGAGCTTGGATTTGAGGTCAAATCCTTTTCAAGATGGAGGGGATGATATGATCATGGACAAAGAGGAACAGTTTGAACCTGAGGAGCATAATCAAGGTGAGCTTGAACGTGAGGAGCAAGGACAAAGCAAGCTTGAACCTGAGGAGCATAATGAAGAACAGCTTGAACCTGAGGAGCAAGGACAAAGCAAGCTTGTAGCTAAGGAGGATCTTAAGGTGCCAAGAGGACCAATGACGCGGTCAAGGACAAAGGCATTCCACAAGGCATTGGAGACTTTACTTAATCAAATCAAGACTAATGAAGATCCGGCCAAGTTCAGCTTGATGATGTGCATCCAAGCTAGATAGCTCATGAGCCGAGTAAAGCATTTGATATGATTCTGACCGGCTCATTTCATAAACCGGACTGTCCGACCAAGCCATCAAGGAAGCAGCAGCTGGACCATGAAGATTTCAGCTTCAAAACAACCTTTATGATATGAACTCCCTTGATCACTCTAAAGGAAAGGCTGACGTCCTGTGAATGATGGATGATGAGATTGAGCACGAATTTGGGGATGAGGGGGGGATTCCGTGAGTTTTATGGATTGAGGGTGAAGATTAGGATTGAATACAATGGTTTTATGGATTGAATTCAGATGATTAGATGATTAGAACAGATAGAAGAGTTTCAAGGTCACTAGGTTTAATGAAACTCGGATTTCATGAACTCATTCAAGGAATCAAAGGTGAGAGAAGATATGCAATCTATTGCTTTTCATTAATGTTCTTCACTAACCTCTCATGGGAGGCTGATTACAGCTTAAATACAACTCTCAGATAACCTAAAACTAAACAACATGCTGTTTTAAAACAATCAGTAAACAGCATGGTGTTTTAAAAATTTAAAACAACAAGCATTCTAAACACAAATAAAAAGAAACAACAAGGTGTCCCAACCCACAGGTTCCTAATTGGTGCACCTTTAAAATCACTAAGTACAAAGCCATAGTAACTTGTACATTATTACCCAAAGGTAATGACTCCTAAGCAACTCAACATAGTGACTCATCTGCCTCATTAAAAACCATGCTGAGAAAACCCAGTGGGACAAAACTCATCATGGGAAAAAGAGTACAGGCTCATCACCTTAAGTTACTTAGTTATCATTACTGGGTGGAGTCTTCTGGCTGAAGATGTTGAACATTTGGATAGTAGGTAGGGTAAGTAATCCTTCAGCTAGAAGGGAATGAGCTTCCTTAGCCAGTTCCTTAGCTCTGGATCGTGTAACTCTTCCTACTATCTCTGGCTCTTCCTTTGGCTCCTTAGAGGTTGTGCTATCCATGATTGCATCACTTTAGAGGAGGATTCACCCAACCAAGGGGCTACGAAGGACATTCTGGTCGTGCCAAAACTCACTTGGTTCAAGCTGAATCAACAGATGGTCGAAGTTCCCTTCTACACGGCCGAGGCGAGTTACTTAGGCCGCCCGAGGAGCATGATGACCCGGATTTTAGGAACCCCTTCCTAAATCCATTTTCAGGAAGCCCTTTCTAAAACCTGCCTAAAAATTCTTCAACTTCTCAACAAAGGAAATCAAGACCACTTTGGATTTGATCAACATTCGACCAGGCCTGCTGAATACTTGTCAAAGCCCATTTCAGAAGCCTACTTCTCAATTCTACAAAGGCCAGGCGAATTTAATCAGATCAAGAGTCATTTAAAGTTGAAAAGTCATTCTAACTTCATTAAAAACTAGTCTAATGCATTAACTAGGTGCTAGTTTCGAGTTGCCTTGTTTTTAACACATTCTACCTAGTTTTTAATACCTTTGTATGCTATTTAAACACATTTTCGTGGTTAATGAAAAGAAGACATGTTTTGAGTTGAAACCTTGTGTTTTGTGAGAGAGTGATTCTCTTTGTTCCTCTGGAACTGTTCGATCTTCTTGGTGTGTAATATCCAAGAACCTTCGGTGTATCAAGTGTATCCACAACACTTGTGTGACCATTCTATCTTACCAATGCCTAGATAGTATCAGACATTGGGTTTAATATACCTCTTGTTGGAACTACCTGTCTAACTCATTCCAAGGTTCCACCGCCTATCTCCTTTTGGAACGTTTAAGAAAGCATCAGGCCTTGGGTTTAATATGCCCACTATAGGATCTTCACGAGCCAAAGAAGCTTAGGATTATCCTGCCTAACTCGGAGTGTTCATCTTGGGACTGCGATTCTGTCCGAACCTGGCCAGCCTCGCATCAAGTGGTATCAGAGCAAACCACTCCTTCGTTGGTATCAATTTCTAATCCGCCAATCTCACCTCTTCATCTTCTTCTATCATTTGTAATTCTTTTCTGTCTATCTGTTTGATAGTTGAGCCAGCCTCAATCCTAGATAAAAAAAAAACAAAAAAAAAAAAGAAAAGCAAAACAGAATTCAAAAAAAAAAAGAAAAAACAAAAGAGAGATCTGTAAAGGAGGGCTTGGTCAATCAACTAGCCAAGAAAATCTTTCAACTGTCTATCTTCTCTCTTCTTTCTTGATTCACCATTTGGTTCTTTGGAGAAAGCACATTGAGTTTGAATTGCTAGATCCTTTGGATCTTGGAGATTTCACTGAGGGAACACAAACACTAAAGAGAAACAGTTTGAGAGAAACACTTGTGAGGAAATCTTTTGCTTCTAATCTTGTTTGCTAATGTTTTCAGGGACAATATGTTTGGCCTTAAGAAGAAACCTAGGCGAGAGGAGCAGAGTCCACATCAGGGAGTTTTCTACTCATCCACTAAATCATTTCTGGAAAAGAAACAACACTCTTTGAGAAGTGAGCATCGATCAGTTTTTAACAAATCTGATTATGTGCAGGATTGGATACAACCAGGAAAACCACATGAGAGGCCTATAAGGAGAACCAGAAAAAGTTCTAAACCGGCCTGGGATAAAACAGGATTTGATTTCTACAGCCGTGATTATCAAAAGAGTCATAATCAAGTTAGACAGCTCCAGGACCCATTGAGCCGACAACAACATTATGATGATCTGGAAAACCAGATGGTGGAAACACTTATGGCTGTGATGAAGAACCATAGTAAGAGCACTACCACACCCCCTTCTTCGGTAGCTGACACAACAAACTATGAGCAGGGTTGTTCAGAGTACAACCCGGCTATCCAAGAGGCAGAGCCAGACCAGACCATGTCAATCGACAAAGGTATGAAAGCTGTTTCAAATATGGAGATTAATGCTGACCAAACCAATTTGTGTCATGGCAGGTCATCTGTTTCAAGTAATGAACCCATACTACTCAAGGATGATGATGAGAGCATCACCAAGGAAGAAGTTTCTGAGTCTACATCATCTTCAGAAGCACCACAGGGATGTAGCTGATCAATTGGTGACTGGAAAAACTCAAAGTGATCAAAAGCAAGCTGTGAAGTATGATCAACGTGAGAGTCTCTTCCACACAAGGTGTTTAGTCCAGGACAAGGTGTGCAGCCTTATTATTGATGGAGGCAGTTGTGCAAACGTGGCAAGCACAACCATGGTGAAGAAGCTTCGTTTGGAAACCAAGAAACATCCGCATCCATACAAACTTCAATGGATAAGTTGCAATGGAGAGATGAAGGTAACTAGCCAAGTGATGATATCTTTCTCTATTGGCAGGTATCAAGATGAAGTGCTTTGTGATGTCTTGCCCATGGAAGCCAGTCATATTCTGCTAGGAAGACCCTGGCAATATGATCGCGAAGTTACACATGAGGGTCTTACCAACAGATACTCATTTGAGTTCAAGGGAAAGAAGATCAAGTTAGTTCCCTTAACCCCCTTGGAAATTGAACAAGACCAGAGACAGTTAAGCAAAAAGAAAGAACAGCAACCTCAGAGCAAAACCGTGAGGAAGCACCATACATTTCTCAGAAAATCCCTTAAAGCTAAGTGTTCCCTTCCATCTTCTCAATCTGAAATTGTGCAGACTTGTGCTGATATAACTATCTTAGAACCGGAGCATCCGAGTAGCAATGTTTCTTTGTCACAGGTACAAGAAGAAAACTCACCAGAGGAAGTACAAAAGAGTTTGCCATCAAATGAAGTCATGGAGAAGCCAACCAAACTTGCGCCAGAACCAGTCCTTATGTCATTTCCTTATGACTACCCACAAAAGCACTGTAAGGAACTTGATTTGGTTAGGACATGGCCTAATTTGTTTGTCTTGGTTTCTGCTCAAGAGGAAAAACGTTTTGGATTGGAAATAGTTAAAGAGTTTTGTGTTTCTGCATTGGTTTTTGACAAGTTGGTCCCAACTATTGAAACATTTGAACTTAAGAATTTCTTTATGCCAAAATGTGTTTTGACTGATGACTTTCGTGAACTTGATTGTTCTATAGGAGTTTCTTCAAGTGAGACAACATTTGAGCTGTTTAGAGCTAGAACTGAATTTGCAAACCTGTTTAAGATGAAGCACTTTCATGAAAACATTTTGCGGGATTTAAACCATTGCAGTGAACTTTGTAAATCGATTTTGGAAGATCATGATTTAAAAGAAAGCTTTTCTAAGGTCACTTCATTTTCTAATAAAGCATTTCTTGTTCGGAGATCAGTTATGGACTTCTGGAGTTCCAATCACAATCTCTTTAGTGGCAAAGTTTTTGAAGTTCATAAAAGGCATTTGGAACTTGTTTTGAATGTTTTAAGCAAGGAAAACTTGTCTGTGCATCTTAGGAAGTTGCTTGATTATTCCTTTTGCACATGTGATTTGGGTTTTCTAGTGGTTGTTAAAGTACATGCTATAGACTATGTTCCAAAGGCAAGAGTGATTCAAGATGATTATGGACCGCTGGATCATTTTGACAAGGAGCTGTACCAAGAGGAAGAAATCAGCGGACACTTACAAGAGACTTATCAGTCTAGAGCAAGGACTTGGAAGTACATCTGGATTTCGCCATCTAGTGTCCAAGGAAGTCCCAATCTTTTTGTGGATAACATTATCTATACTTTTGCATTCTACTTAGTATTTCGATTCTCTGAGTCTAATCCGTTTTCTTTTGACAGGATCATGGGAAGCTCTAAGAATGATCAAGTGAAAGCATTGTTTGAACTAGAAGCTGAGTTAGAAGTCGTTGATATCAAAGTACAAGCCATAACTGAGCATGATGGTTTAGCTCATCATTTTCGAGGCCAGAACCTTACCGGTCTTATCCTAGACCAACATCACCCGGTTAGGCCACTTATGGAGCCATTCATGCAACCATGTGATCCCAACTTCTTCTCAGGCAGCATCGGACATTTCCTTCAACCATGTGTGTATGATCAACCAGTTGGCCAAGCCAAAACACACATGGGACGTGTTGGATCAATAGGTGGTCGAGGATCTACCCATCTCGGCCATAGTGAGCTAGTTCGGCCACCCGAACACCTTCATGAGACTACATTTGGATTTCGTGATGCAATACACTTCTCAGATCAGCCACAGACCATACTACAAGCTAAGAGGATTCGGAAGTTCAAGATTGCACCAGATCGACCCAAGCAATCAGTCTACCTGAAGATGGGCCAATTTCAAGTCTTGAAACCGGACCATGAAAACCAAAGTAAGCATAATGTGAGTTCAGGCTTTAACCTTATTGACTTATTTCCTTCTCTTGCAGATGAATAAGATTTGAGGGCAAATCCTTTTCAAGTGGGAGGGGATGATATGATTCTGACCGGCTCATTTCATAAACCGGACTGTCCGACCAAGCCATCAAGGAAGCAGCAGCTGGACCATGAAGATTTCGGCTTCAAAACAACCTTTAGAGGAGGATTCACTCGACCAAGGGGCTATGAAGGACATTCTGGTCGTGCCAAAACTCACTTGGTTCAAGCTGAATCAACAGATGGTCGAAGTTCCCTTCTACCCGGCCGAGGCGAGTTTCTTAGGCCGCCCGAGGAGCATGATGACCCGGATTTTAGGAACCCCTTCCTAAATCCATTTTCAGGAAGCCCTTCCTAAAACCTTCCTAAAAACTCTTCAACTTCTCAACAAAGAAAATCAAGACCACTTTGGATTTGATCAACATTCGACCAGACCTGCTGAATACTTGTCAAAGCCCATTTCAGAAGCCTACTTCTGAATTCTACAAAGGCCAGGCGAATTTAATCAGATCAAGAGTCATTTAAAGTTGAAAAGTCATTCAAACTTCATTAAAAACTAGTCTAAGGCATTAACTAGGTGCTAGTTTCGAGTTGCCTTGTTTTTAACACATTCTACCTAGTTTTTAATACCTTTGTATGCTATTTAAACACATTTTCGTGGTTAATGAAAAGAAGACATGTTTTGAGTTGAAACCTTGTGTTTTGTGAGAGAGTGATTCTCTTTGTTCCTCTGGAACTGTTCGATCTTCTTGGTGTGTAATATCCAAGAACCTTCGGTGTATCAAGTGTATCCACAACACTTGTGTGACCATTCTATCTTACCAAAGATTGTCTTAGGCGGCCTAGATAGTATCAGGCATTGGGTTTAATATACCTCTTGTTGGAACTACCTGTCTAACTCATTCCAAGGTTCCACCGCCTATCTCCTTTTGGAACGTTTAAGAAAGCATCAGGCCTTAGGTTTAATATGCCCATTGTTGGATCTTCACGAGCCAAAGAAGCTTAGGATTATCCTGCCCAACTCGGAGTGTTCATCTTGGGACTGCGATTCTGTCCGAACCTGGCCAGCCTCGCATCAGCATTGTGTGCTCTTTTTCCCTTGTCAAGCTTTTGTCCCATTGGGTTTTACTTGACAAGGTTTTTAATGAGGCCATTGCTTTGCCCACCCTTTGCTCATGATGCTATCTGTGGTACTTAGGCTTCTGTTATTAAGTTTAAGACATTTTCCGGCTGGTTTCATTTTATTTGCTAGGGTTGGCTTGGTGCGTGTACCATAGCCTCCCTATAAATACTTGTGTGCCACAGACTTGTTTTCTCATCTATATTTTTATTCTAAAACCTTCTAAGTTAGATCATCTTCTCTGGTGCGTAATATCCAGGGAAAACCCTTGTTGGATTCTTCGTGTGTTATATCGGTGAATCCTTCAAGCCTCTCAACCAAGTTCGTCATTCCTTGTTTGAGAGCCACCTCTACCTTCTATCCATCACATTTTCCCTTTCCAGTGGAAGAAACTTAACCTGACCCATCAGCTACCCGACCATCCGATCCATTTCCCTTGTCTCGCCCGTGTTTGTCAAAGTTGAATCCTAGGGAGATCGTGTCAGAAAGGTAAAGAAAATGTTGTGGCTGATGCTTTGTCTCGAAGGTATGTGCTTATCTCTACCCTAGATGCTAAGCTTCTCGGATTTGAGCGAGTTAAGGAGTTATATGAGTCTGATCTAGACTTCAAAGAACCATTTCTTGCTTGTTCTAGAGCCGCAAGTGGCAAGTTCTATAGGAATGATGGTTACTTGTTTTATGAAAATCGCTTATGCATTCCTAACTGTTCTCTGAGAGAATTGCTTGTAAGGGAAGCCCATGGAGGAGGATTAATGGGGCATTTCGGGATAGCAAAGACTCTGAAGGTAGTGCAAGAACACTTCTTTTGGTCGCATCTACAAAGGGATGTTGAAAGAATCTGTGGCAGGTGTGTTACTTGTAAACAGTCTAAGTCCAAAGTGCAGCCTAATGGTATGTATACTCCCTTGCCTATTCCTACTCATCCGTGGAATGACATATCTATGGATTTTGTGCTTGGATTGCCTAGAACTAGGATAGGAAAGGATTCTATCTTTGTGGTTGTAGATAGATTTTCTAAGATGGCTCATTTTATTCCATGTCATAAAACTGATGATGCATTGCACGTTGCTGATTTGTTCTTTAGAGAGATCATTCATTTGCATGGCATGCCTAGAACAATTGTTTCTGATAGGGACACTAAGTTCTTGAGTTACTTCTGGAAAACTCTTTGGTCTAAGTTAGGTACTAAGTTGTTGTTTTCAACTACTTGTCACCTGCAAACTGATGGACAAACTGAAGTAG
>FNXX01000038.1:0-66315 GCA_900108845.1 Iljinskaea planisiliqua | reverse complement strand
ATCGAGACTCTATCCTCGTGGTGGTGGATCGGTTCTCCAAAATGGCCCACTTCATTCCATGCAGCAAGTCCAACGACGCTACTCAGACGACCGACTTGTTATTCAAGGAAGTCGTGAGGCTGCACGGAATTCCCCGGACCATTGTTTCTGACCGAGACTCCAAGTTCATGGGGCACTTCTGGCGAACCTTATGGAAGAAGTTAGGAACGAAGCTCCTATTTTCGACTACCTGCCACCCTCAGACCGACGGCCAAACAGAGGTAGTAAACCGGACGCTCTCAACACTCCTGAGAGCCACGGTCGGTAAGAATTTGCGAAACTGGTTGACATGTTTACCATACATTGAATTCACATACAATCATGCTCGACACTCTGCCACTAGGCAATCGCCTTTTGAAGTTGTTTATGGGTTTAACCCATTGTCCCCGTTAGATCTCACTACTCTTCCCCAAGCTATTTATTCTAGTGCATAGGGAGAAACCAAGGCCGACTTCATGAAGAAACTCCACCAACGGATCAAGGATAACCTCGAGAAGAAAATGGCCAAGTACAAGGAACGCGTGGACCAAGGCCGAAAGGAGGTCACGTTCGAGCCGGGCGACTGGGTCTGGTTACACATGCGCACGGAACGATTCCCAAATCAGCGAAAGTCCAAGCTAGCACCCAGAGGAGACGGCCCATTCAGAATCCTGGAGAAAATCAATGACAACGCATACAAGCTAGAACTTCCAGGTGAGTTAACCGTATCCCCCACGTTTAATGTTACTGACTTGACTCCTTTCCATGCAAAAGATCCAATTCTGAGGTCAGAATCTTTTCAAGAGGGAGGGGATGATGAAGCCACGACCCGTGAACCAGCCAAAGTACCGGACCAGGATGGACGGGAGGTTACCGTGCCGGTCATGCGGAATACACCAAGGACCAGGTCTGGAACTCGGAACGTGCGTAAAGAATTCAATCAACAAGTGGAGAGCCTAATCACTCTGCTAGAGCACGAAGAGCTAAAGAGGAGGTTGCTCAACCGAGAGATCCTCGAAGAGCTACCGGCCGGCCCGATTGAAGAACTCCATCCTTCCATAGGCCCATCAACCGAGCCAATGGGAATTACCCAAGGACCGACGACCAAATCGCGGGTCGTCCGAGCCCTTCAAAATTGCATGGTTCAAAGGTCTTTTCTAAAATAGATCTTAGAAGTGGGTATCATCAAATTAGGATGAAGGAAGGGGATGAATGGAAAACAGCCTTTAAAACTAAGCACGGCCTTTATGAGTGGCTTGTTATGCCGTTCGGCCTGACGAACGCCCCTAGCACCTTTATGCGATTAATGAATCATGTACTTAGATCATACATAGGAGAGTTTGTCGTCGTGTACTTTGATGACATTTTGGTCTATAGCACGAGCATGAGTGAGCATGTTAGACATCTAGGACTGGTCTTAGAAGAGCTTAGGAAGGAACGATTGTTTGCCAATGAAAAGAAGTGTATCTTTGGAGCAGATCACCTAGTTTTCTTGGGTTTTGTTGTAGGAGCTGATGGCATCCGTGTCGATGAAGAGAAGGTCAAGGCCATCAAAGACTGGCCCAGTCTAAAGACCGTGAGTGAAGTCCGAAGCTTCCACGGGTTAGCCGGCTTCTACAGGAGGTTTGTCCCAAACTTCAGCACCATCGCGGCCCCTCTTACTGAGGTCATTAAAAAGAACGTGGGGTTCAAGTGGGAACAAGCTCAAGAAGATGCCTTCCAGACCTTAAAAGGGAAGTTGACTCAAGCTCCTTTACTTGTTCTTCCCGATTTCTTTAAAACCTTTGAAATAGAATGTGACGCATCTGGTGTTGGTATAGGTGCTGTGTTGACGCAAGAAGGAAAACCATTGGCGTACTTCAGTGAGAAACTGGGTGGAGCAACCTTGAACTATCCGACCTATGACAAGGAATTGTATGCCCTGGTCCGAGCCCTTCAAAATTGGCAACACTACCTGTGGCCAAAGGAATTCATCATACACACTGACCATCAGTCCCTAAGGCATCTTAAGGGCCAACAGAAGCTCAACAAGAGACACGCACGGTGGGTGGAATTCATTGAAATCTTCCTGTACGTCATCAAATACAAACAAGGTAAAGAGAACATAGTAGCTGACGCTCTATCTCGGAGGTATACGCTTCTTTCCTCTCTTGGAACCAAGTTGTTAGGATTTGAATTTATTAAAGAACTGTACGAGGCCGACACTGACTTTAGGGAACCCTATCTTGCTTGTTCTAGACACGCCCATGGCAAGTATTATCTGTCTGAAGGTTACCTTTTCTTTGACAATCGTTTGTGTGTACCTCACTGTTCTTTGCGAGAAGTGTTTACCAGGGAAGCCCATGGAGGTGGTTTAATGGGACATTTCGGACCAGCTAAGACCCTAAAAGTGCTACAAGATCACTTCTACTGGCCAGGGCTAAAGAAGGACGTGGAAAGGATCTGCAGCCGTTGCGTGACTTGCAAGGAGGCTAAGTCCAAAAGTACAAACCAAGGTCTGTATTCCCCTTTACCAATTCCCTATCATCCCTGGACTGATCTTTCTATGGACTTTGTCTTGGGATTGCCTAAGTCTAGATTAGGTAAAGACTCCATCTTTGTTGTGGTAGATCGTTTCTCTAAAATGGCACACTTCATTCCCTGCTTAAAAACGAATGATGCTTCTCATGTTGCCGATCTGTTCTTTAGAGAAATTGTTAGACTTCATGGAATGCCTAAGACCATAGTTTCAGATCGTGATGCTAAGTTCTTAAGCTATTTTTGGAAAACTTTGTGGACCAAACTAGGAACTAAACTGTTGTTTTCAACAACCTGTCACCCTCAAACCGATGGCCAAACAGAGGTAATCAACAGAACCCTATCAGCCTTGCTTAGGACGTTAGTTAAAAAGAATCTTAGATCATGGGAGGAGCATTTGCCGCACGTAGAATTTGCATATAATCAGTCTGTGCATTCGGCTACTAAACATTCACCATTTGAAATTGTTTACGGATTTAAGCCACTGCTCCTCTTGATCTAATTCCTTTACCTGTTGATGAAAGGATAAGTTTAGATGGCAAAAAGAAGGCCAAACTTGTTAAGCAGATTCATGAAAAGGTCCGAGCAAACATTGAAGCAAAGACAAAACAGTACGAAAAGTATGCCAACAAGCACAGACGGAAGGTGGTATTCCAACCAGGTGACCTCGTTTGGGTACATCTGAGGAAGGAAAGATTCCCAGAGGAGAGGAAGTCTAAGCTGATGCCAAGAAAGGATGGACCTTTCACAGTGGTCAAGAAACTTCATGACAATGCCTATCAGCTGGATCTTCAAGGTAAGTATGATATCTCTTCAAGTTTTAATGTGTCTGATCTATCTCCTTTTGTTTCAGATGAACCAGACTTGTGGACAAGTCCTTTTCAAGAGGGGGAGAATGATAGATACCGAAGTACCGAACCGGGCCAGACGTCCATGGACTGTTCGGAGGATGAGGAACAGCACGTTGCAGAGCACGACGGACCGGGCAATCTTGCTGAGGAACAACTTGTTCGTGAGGAAACCGAGGTTCAACCACAGGAAATCAGCTCAGGACAAGGAGCAGGACATCCGGATGCTACGGCCGTGTTCCGTATAGACCCGGCCGGACACGGGAGCAAGCTGCGAAGGGACGTCCGACCCAAAGACCGAATCAGTCGACGAACTCGATCCCAATCTCGTCCCAAAAGTCAAGAGGAAGACAACGAACGAGTCAGAATTCAAATGGCCCGAGCCAATTCAGAGAGCGGACGTGACACTCAAGTTCTAGCCCAAACCGGACGTCCGGATATTGACCCAGCAGAGAAGGAAGGAAGTTTTCCAGACTATATGGATTTTTCCAACGTCCGAAGTTTGAGGCAGCACATATTGGGACTTAAGGAGATGATCGAACGTGGGAGTTCTCAGAATGCACGAGCCGAACCTGACTTGCCCCAAGAAGGTCTCCTTTGCTCCATCCGTGCCCGAGAAACACCAAGCTGAATGTCACTGGAAGTTCAAGGGTCAACTTGGCCGGAAGTTCAAAAGTCAATCTCACCAAACCGCGTGGACCAAAGGCGACTTTGACATAAACTGAATCTAGTCTAGTTTCATTTATTTTAATTCCTAGGAATCATCAAAAACTCTTCGTAATACTCTATCTTCTAGCTGAGAAACACCTTAAGTTTGTAAACACATTATTCTGCAAGTTTAATCATAGTTTTTATCATCTTTTTCTTGAGAGGAAATCTCACTGTTCTTCTTGAACACTTCGTTGGTTTTGGCAAGGGTTACTTCCCAAAACAACAAACCTCTTTTGGATTCATTGTTAAGGGTTACTTCTTTGAATTCTTTGGAGTGGAGAATACCAAGAGTCTTCCGCAACTCTTGACGGTCTCAATCGATCCACCAGCTTGATCCGTGTATGCTAGTAGCTGCAGAATCATTCATATCCCAAACTTACCCACAAAGAGTACAGTCCTACCGAGGGATCCATTACAAGGGCAAAGGATCTTCTGGAGAATGGAGAAGTTACGTCCGAAGAAGAGTCTAAAGAGGAACCACCAGAGGAAACCGAGATCTTAACAGTAAAAGGAGACCTGTTGTGATGAAGCCACGACCCGTGAACCAGCCAAAGTACCGGACCAGGACGGACGGGAGGTTACCGTGCCGGTCATGCAGAATACACCAAGGACCAGGTCTGGAACTCGGAACGTGCGTGAAGAATTCAATCAACAAGTGGAGAGCCTAATCACTCTGCTAGAGCACGAAAAACTAAAGAGGAAGTTGCTCAACCGAGAGATCCTCGAAGAGCTACCGGCCGGCCCGATCGAAGAACTCCATCCTTCCATAGGCCCATCAATCGAGCCAACGGGAACTACCCAAGGACCGACGACCAACTCTTGGGACATTATGTTCTTGCCTGTACTACAAGGATTGACGGTCACCAGCCTGTTCAGCATACCAGCCCACGTGTCTGGAACAGAGCAACAAACAAGTACTACAACCCAGATGGTCCAAGACGGCCCAACTACCAGCCGGCCACCAGAGTTCGAACCACGGTAATTAAAAGTACTTATGACTTCTAACAAGTTTCCTTTTTCTTTTTGTGCGCAGGTTTTCTTTCCTTTTTCTAGTTTCCTTTTCTTTCTTTGCGTTAGGGACTTGTTAGCAATTTTGGCCAAGTGTTAGGCCTTGATTTAATTATGTAATTCTCGACCCAAGTAGGTCAAGGCTGCAGGACTATTTAATAAAGTCCCCTCATTCAGTCTGTATAACTTTTTACACTTGATCAATAAAAGAACCAGAGTTTTTCTTCAAAACCCTAGCTTGTGTGAAACCTTAGAGTATTCTCGGCCTTAGACTTATCACAGAGACTTCCATCTCTCTCGTGTGGCGTCCTCGATTCCCCCCCCCCTGATTCCATCCCTTGAACGACTTGAAGAGAGCCTTCGGCCAATCAAGAAGTTCCCCATCTTGTGGTTACCAAGAAAAGAGAGCCTGCGGCCAGTTGCAAGGTTACCGAACCTCTACCCGTGTAGATCCAACTCGCTTGGGGCTACATCATGTTGGTTGCGAGAAGGACCCTGAGTTTAGAGGGCAAGACAGAGGAGGAGGTTCAGCGAGAGAATTTGTTTCATACTCGGTGTATGGTACAAGGAAGGGTGTGCAGTCTCATCAGTGACGGAGGTAGCTGCACCAATGTGGCTAGTGAGACTATGGTCAAGAAACTCAGCCTGAAAACCGCACCACACACCAAACCCTATATATTGCAATGGTTAAACGATGAGGGAGAGATGAAGGTATCTCGTCAAGTTTCGATGCTTATAGAGATTGGGAAGTATCAAGATGACATACTCTGTGATGTACTACCAATGGAGGGAAGCCATATACTGCTAGGAAGGCCTTGGCAATCTGACCGAAAGGTGTTGCACGATGGCTACACCAACCGCCATTCGTTTGAATACAAAGGCCGGAAGAATGTGTTGGTTCCAATGACTCCTAATGAAGTGTATCAAGACCAAAAGGAAGCCAAAAAGCCAGCAAAGCATCCTAACTTCTTTGTTTAAAGAAGTTTTAACTAACAGAACTGATCTCACACCGGTATACCCGAGTGAAATGCAAGCTCTATTGCAGTACTATAGTGATGTTTTCCCTGCAGAAACTCCAGAAGGGCTCCCTCCAATCAGAGGGATAGAGCATCAAATTGACTTCACTCCGGGTGCATCCTTGCCAAATAGACCAGCTTACCGCACTAATCCTGTGGAAACTAAGGAACTCCAGAGGCAGGTTGATGAACTGATGGCTAAGGGTCACATCCGTGAGAGCATGAGCCCTTGTGCTGTTCCGGTTCTGCTTGTGCCGAAGAAGGATGGGAGCTGGAGAATGTGTGTTGACTGCCGTGCAATCAACAATATAACCGTGAAGTATAGACACCCCATTCCTAGGCTAGATGACATGTTAGATGAGTTGCATGGGTCTAGTATCTTCTCTAAGATTGATTTGAAAAGTGGCTATCACCAGATTAGAATGAAAGAGGGTGATGAGTGGAAAACCGCATTCAAAACTAAGCATGGTCTATACGAGTGGTTAGTGATGCCATTTGGGTTGTCTAATGCTCCTAGTACTTCATGAGGTTGATGAATCATGTCCTTAGAGATTATATAGGTGTATTTGTAGTAGTTTATTTTGATGATATTATAGTATACAGCAAAAACCTAGAAGAGCATATTAGACATATAGGACTTGTTCTTGATTTGCTTAGACAAGAGAAGTTGTATGCTAACCTCAAGAAGTGCACATTTTGTTGGGATAGCATTGTGTTTCTTGGTTTTGTAGTAAGCACCAAAGGTATCAAAGTGGATGAGGAGAAGGTGAAAGCTATTAAAGAGTGGCCTAGTCCTAAAAACGTGGGAGAAGTGAGGAGCTTCCATGGACTAGCAGGGTTTTACAGACGTTTTGTGCAAAACTTTAGCACCATAGCTGCACCCTTGACTGAAGTAATCAAGAAAGATGTGGGATTCAAGTGGGGTGTGGCTCAAGAAGAAGCTTTCCAACTCCTTAAAGAGAAGCTTACTCATTCTCCTGTTCTTGCTTTACCTGATTTCTTAAAAACGTTTGAGATAGAGTGTGATGCCTCAGGTATAGGGATAGGAGCGGTGCTTATGCAAGAGAAGAGACCCATTGCCTATTTCAGCGAGAAGCTTGGAGGAGCTACCCTCAGTTATCCAACTTATGACAAGGAATTGTATGCTCTTGTCTGTGCCTTGCAAATATGGCAGCACTACCTATGGCCAAAGGAATTTGTCATTCATACTGATCATGAATCATTGAAACACATCAAGGGACAACATAAGCTCAACAAGAGACATGCGAGATGGATTGAGTTTATAGAAACATTTCCTTACGTGATCAAGTATAAGCAAGGTAAGGACAATGTAGTTGCTGATGCATTGTCCAGAAGGTACATTCTCCTATCTACTTTAGAAGTTAAGCTACTAGGCTTTGATCACCTTAAGGAGTTGTATCCGTTAGATGATGACTTTTCAGAAACTTATGTTGCCTGTTCTAAAGCACATTCGGGTAAATTCTTTAAGCAAGATGGGTTTCTCTTCTTTGAGAACCGTCTTTGTGTACCTAATTGTTCTTTGAGAGACTTGTTTGTTAGAGAGGCACACGGTGGAGGCTTAATGGGGCATTTCGGCATTGCCAAAACTCTGGAGATTGTCAAGGACCACTTCTATTGGCCTCGTATGAAAAGAGATGTGGAACATGTGTGTGGGAGGTGTTCAACGTGTACGCAAGCTAAGTCTAAGATGCAGACACACGGTTTGTATACTCCTTTGCCCATTCCTTCTCATCCTTGGCATGATATTTCAATGGACTTTTTCATGGGTTTGCCGCGCACTAAGACTGGTAGAGATTCTATTTTTGTGGTTGTAGACAGATTCTCTAAAATGGCTCACTTCATTGCTTGCCATAAGACTGATGATGCATTGCATGTAGCCAACTTGTTCTTTAAGGAAATAGTGTGAATTCATGGCATGCGTAGGTCTATTGTGTCTGATAGAGATACTAAGTTCTTAAGTTATTTTTGGAAGACTTTGTGGTCTAAGTTAGGAACTAAGCTTATGTTTTCCACCACATGTCATCCACAAACTGATGGGCAGACGGAAGTAGTTAATAGGACTCTAGGAACTCTATTGCGTGCTTTGATTAAGAAGAACTTGAAGTCATGGGAAGAATGTTTGCCACATGTAGAGTTTGCATATAATAATGCTGTCCATTCTGCTTCGAAGTATTCTCCTTTTCAAATTGTTTATGGGTTCAATCCCATCTCTCCTTTGGATTTGATGCATTTGCCTATGAGTGAAAGGGTTAGTATGGATGGGAAAAAGAAAGCAGACTTGGTCCAGCGGATTCACCTAGACGCAAGAAAGAATTTGGAGGAGAAGACTAAGCTTTATGCTAAACATGCAAACAAAGGAAGGCGTGAGCAGGTCTTTGAGGTTGGGGATCAAGTGTGGGTTCACCTTAGAAAGGAAAGGTTTCCGGCTGAAAGGAAATCGAAGCTGATGCCAAGAGTGGACGGACCATTTCGGATCACTTAAAAGATCAACAATAATGCTTATCAATTAGACCTCCAAGGTAAGTATAACATTAGTTCTAGTTTTAATGTTACTGACCTTGTGCCTTTTGTTTCAGAGAGCTTGGATTTGAGGTCAAATCCTCTTCAAGATGGAGGGGATGATATTATCACGGACAAAGAGGAACAGTTGGAACAAGAGGAGCCTGATCAAGGTGAGCTGGAACGAGAGGAGCAAGGACAAAGCAAGTGTGAACCTGAGGAGCATAATCAAGATCAGCTTGAACGTGAGGAGCAAGGACAGAGCAAGCTGGTAGCTGAGGAGGATCTTCAGGTGCTTACAGGACCAATGACGCGGTCAAGGACTAGGGCGTTCCACCAGGCTTTGGAGACTCTGCTTAATCAAATCAAGCCTGATGAAGATGCGATCAAGTTCAGCCTGATGGTGTGCATTCAGGCTAGATAGCTCATGAGCCGGTAAAGCATTGTGTGCTCTTTTTCCCTTGTCAAGTTTTTGTCCCAATGGGTTTTGCTTGACAAGGTTTTTAACGAGGCATTTGCTTTGCCCATTCTATGCTCTTGATGCTATCCTGGATACTTAGACCTATGTTTTAAGTTTAAGACATTTGCCTGTTTGGTTTATTTCGTTGCTAGGGTTGGCTTGGTGCGTGTACCATAGCCTCCCTATAAATACTTGTGTGCTACAGACTTGTTGTTTTATCTATCTTTTTATTCTAAAACTATCTAAGTTAGATCATCTTCTCTGGTGTGTAATATCCAGGGGAAACCCTTGTTGGATTCTTCGTGTGTCATATCGGTGAATCCATCAAGCCACTCAACCGAGCTCTTCATTCCTTAGTTGAGTGCCACCTCTACCCTCCATCCATTTCATTTCCCTTTCCAGTGCTCGAGACCTCACCTGACCCATCGGTTACCTGACCATCCGTTCTATCTTCCAAACCAAACCCCTCAGACTAACCGGCCGGCCGACCTTCCGTCTCATTCCCCTTGTCCCGGCGTGCTTGTCAAAGTTGAATCCTAGGGAGATCGTGTCATACTTCTGGAAAACTCTTTAGTCTAAGTTAGGAACTAAGTTGTTGTTTTCAACCACTTGTCATCCACAAACTGATGGACAAACTGAAGTAGTTAATAGGACTTTGTCAACTTTGCTGAGGGCTGTCATTAAAAAGAACCTTAGAACTTGGGAAGAGTGCTTACCACATGTAGAGTTTGCATACAATCATGCAGCTCATTCGGTTACAAAGTACTCTCCATTTGAGATTGTTTATGGTCTCAATCCTTTGTCTCCTTTGGATATAATCTCTTTGCGTTTGAGTGAAAGAACTAGTTTAGATAGCGAGAAGAAAGCTAAACTTGTTAAACAGATCCATGAGAAAGCAAGGATCAACATTGAGGAGAAGACTAAGCAGTATGCTAAGAAAGCCAACAAGGGCTGACGCGAGCTAGTCTTTGATGTTGGAGATCAAGTTTGGGTTTACTTGAGGAAGGACCGATTTCCGGCTGAAAGGAAGTCCAAACTTTTGCCAAGGGTTGACGGACCATTCCAGATAGTCAAGCGGATCAACAACAATGCCTATCAAGTTGATTTGCAAGGTAAGTATCAAGTTAGTTCAAGCTTTAATGTTTCTGACTTAATTCCTTTTGTGGCAGATGATCAAGATTTGAGGTCAAATCCTTTTCAACCGGGAGGGGATGATGCGATCATGGATGGCACCAAGGATGGAGAGCTTGAACCAGAACCAGAAGCTGAGCTTAGGGCCGTGGAAGAGCATGGACCAGAAGGTGGGGAGCTTCAAGTTGAGGACGCTTTGCGAGTACCGGTCGGAGCAATGACCAGGGCGCGGACCAAACAGCTGTCTCAAACGCTAAGTTCTTTACTTAGTTCTGCCAATGTTCAGTTCAACCTTAAGGAGGAAGATGTGCAACACACGACTTTAGTAAGGTTCAGTAAGGATTCGGGAACCCCTTCCTAAATCGACTTTTAGTAAGGTATCATGAAGATTTAGGTGGACCTACCTAAATGGCGATTCGCATAGCACCCAGGCCGCATGTTCACATCAACTGAAGAGTCAGTCAACATGGAATCAATTCAGTCAAGTCTTTACTTCAATTAATGTAATGATTTCCGTGTTGTCTTGTCTTGTTTTCTGAAACACAAACACTATATATGTATTTTGGAAACCATTGAATGAATAAGAAGTTAAGTTTGATCATTGCGATTGTCTTGGAGAGTGAATCTCTGTTGTTCCTTGTGAACAAACCCCTGTTGCTTGGTGAGTCATATCCAAACAACAACCCCTCTTCGGTCGTCTAAGAGAGTCATATCTTAGGACTGCTGAGGTTTGGAATATCAAGGGCCTTCCGCATCCCTTGTGCGACCTAACGATCCATTCCTTTGTTCTTGAGAGCTAGTAGCTCAATTTAGTTCAAAGTCTATCCAGACCAACTTCAGAGTGTAATCCGTGGGAGGGAGTGATCCCCGTCTCACAAGCTCAGCTGCACGTTATGGGATCAAGGGTTCAGGCGATCCAAAGCCGACCATAGCCTCTTCACTCACAAATCCTCTCAAGGTATAGTGGTGGTTGTCGTCTATGTAGATGGCTTGATCATCTCTGGCGACGACAAGGAAGGTATCCTCGCACTCAAAACCTCTCTTCAAGCTTCATTAGATATTAAGGACCTTGGTGAGCTCAAATATTTCTTGGGCATAGAAGTGTGTAGGTGCTCTGACGGCATCTTTCTTTCCCAAAGAAAGTATGTTCTTGATTTATTGAATGAGACAGGTACATTGGAGGCGAAGCCGGCCGTGAGTCCCCTTGAAGATGGCTACAAGGTCAATCGAGAGGGGGAGAAAGAGGATGAGCCATTTGAAGATCCTGCCTTATACCGCAAGCTAGTCGGTAAGTTGATCTATTTGACACTTACTAGACCTGACTTGTGCTTTTGTGTGAACCAGGTCAGTCAGCACATAAAGATTCCTACAAAGTATCACTGGACCATGGTCGAGAGAATTCTCAGATACCTCAGGGGGAGCTTGGACCACGGCATTTGGATGGGAAAGAATGAAAGCACCGAGATCGTGGGATACTGTGACGCTGACTGGGCTGGATATAGAGTGGTCAGGAGGTCCACAACTGGCTATTGCACGTTCATTGGAGGCAACATGGTGACTTGGAAGACCAAGAAGCAGAAGGTGGTGGCATGTTCAACGGATGAAGCAGAGTACCGAGCCATGAGGAAGCTGACAAACGAGTTTGACATGGCTGAAGGGTCTGCTGGCCGATCTTGACATTCAGCAAACCACACCTATGGTGATGCACTGCGACAACCAGGCGCCCATTCATATTGCTTCAAACTCAGTTTTCCACGAACGGACCAAGCATATAGAGGTGGACTGCCACAAGGTTCAGGAAAAGATCGTGGACGGGACAATCCTTCCTTGCTTCACCCGGAGTGAGGATTAGCTCGCTGACATATTCACTAAGGTCGCAAGACCAAAGGTGTGTGACCACATCTTCAGCAAGCTCGGCCTAGTGAGCTTGGCCTGAGGGTAAGCGCTTCCCTCACCCATGAAGTACATACTCTTTTCCTTAAACAGAGTTTTTCCCAATGGGTTTTATCTGTTAAGGTTTTTAACGAGGTGTATCTTCATGGGCACTCCAAGCTGAGTATTCTAGGGTGATTCCAGAATGCTTAGCTTGAGGGGGAGTGTTGACCTTGGGTTGTACGGCCGCACCGTCTGTACCGTACGGCCGCACCGTCCGTACGAGGCCGGCCGTACAAGTTCGACCGTACCGTCCCGGGAAGCTTCTCAGAAGTGTTTACCTTGGGTTGTACGGCTGCACCGTCCGTACCGTACGCCCACACCGTCCGTACCGTACGGCCACACCGTCCGTACGAGGCCGGCCGTACAAGCTCGACCGTACCGTTCCAGGAAGCTTCTCAGAAGGTTGTGGGCGATGTGCAAAGCCTGAGCACAAGAAGACAAGGAAGTTTATAGGAAGCTTCCTAAAGACCAATGAGCCAGCTGGTCATGACCGTTTGTGGATAAGGCCAGCTGGTCAAGCCGTCCTCGTCTCCTTTTTACCAAAGATTCAGTCTGTCCCCTCCTTTATGACGCGTCCCTATAAGTCACTAGATCCTCTGGCATATTCTTGCCAGAGTTCTTTCTTATAAACGATTACAACCATTTGTAAACTTTAATCTTCTAAGTCTTGAATAATGAAATCGTTTGTTTACTCCCGTTCTCTCTTGTTCTCTCTAGTTCTCTCGTGAATCTCTCTTACAAACTCTCTAATCTCCTTCTATATTCCGCATAAATCTCACATATGCCATCTGCTTTTTGCTTTAGCTCTCCTTTATGTATCTGTGGCAAGTCCACATTCATTGTATCATCTTTGTATCTCGCATTCTCTATTGTATCATCAATTCTCTAGCTCAATTAATGGTGATTCTCTATCTCTTCTCTATAAACTCTTCACCTTAATCTTATTATTTCCACAAATCTTACATGGTATCAGAGCCAGGTTTCTAGTTCTGGTGTCTATTCTCTCATTCTTTCACTCGTTCTGTCTCTCACTCACTCATTCTCTCATCTTTTGTTCGACTTTCACTCATATTCGCTCGCTTAGTCTCACCGTCCCAGGATCTCTTCCTAGCTCACCGAGTCTCGATTCTTCTGTCTAAGTTACTTCTTCAGTCGGTTTAACTCAAGGTTCAAGCTTTCATCTTCAAAGGTTGGAGCTTTCATCTTCCAAAGTTAGACTCGGTCAAAACCTCTTAAGTCTTCTCCTTTAAGCATCCATGGAGAATACCAAGTTCACAAAGCTACCGGTTACCCTCAAAGGTGGAAGTAACTACTTGCTTTGGGCGAGAACCACAAAGGCTGTTCTTTGTGGTCAAGGTGTCTGGAGTCATATTGAAGACTCAGATGACAGTATCAAAAACCCCACAAACTCTGAAGACTCACGGTGGTTCCAAGAAGATCAGTATGTCCTGGCCATTCTTCAGGGGTCACTTGACCTGTCCATACTAGAGGCATACTCATACTGCGAAACCGCAAAGCAGCTCTGGGAAACCCTCAAGAATGTGTTTGGTAACATCTCAAATCTGACAAGGGTCTTTGAGGTGAAGCGGTCCATCAACAATCTGTCTCAAGCAGATATGGAGTTCAACGAGTTCTTCGGGAAGTTCAGGTCACTGTGGGCTGAACAAGACATGTTAAGGCCTGCGACCATCGACCCTGTTGTACTTGATAACCGAAGGGAACAGGACAAAGTTTTTGCCCTGATGCTATGTTTGAGCTCGTCATATAATGACCTTATCAAGCATATGCTCAGAGCAGATAAGCTTCCTTGTCTTGAAGAAGTGTGTTCTCAGATTCAGAAGGAACAAGGTTCACTTGGACTGTTCGGTGGAAAAGGGGACCTCCCAACTGCTAACAAGAGCTTTTTCCATCCGACCAACAAGAACTATTCTAAGCCAGAGGATCGAAGGAACTGGATTTGTGATCACTGCAAGAAGAAAGGGCACAATAAGAACAAGTGCTGGATACTTCATCCACACCTCAAGCCAGCTAAGTTCAAGGAAGCAAGGGCCAATATCACTGAAGCAGTTGACACTCAGGGCTCAACTTCAGAAGCTAATGGTCAGACTCAAGTGGAAGGATCCGAGTTGGCTATGGTGGTTCATGGAGGAGCAAGAGGATCTGACAATGACTTGGTGAGAAAGTAAGACCTGGAGGCCCTCATTAAAACCACCATCAACCTGAAGGAGTCTGGTACAACTTATTTCTCAATGACTAGGCCTAGTAAATCTATTGAAACTCGGTCAAATAACTCGCTTGTTGTAGACTCAGGAGCTTCACATCATATGATTAGTAATCCTGAACTTCTTAGCAACATTAAACCGGCATTAGGTAGTGTGGTAATAGCGAATGGTGATAAGGTTTCAGTTATTGGAATTGGAGATCTTAGGTTATTTGATAAACAGTCTAAAGCCTTGTATATGCCTAAGTTCACTAAAAGAGTAACAAATGATTTAAACTGCTATGCCATATTTGGACCTAACCGTGTGCAGTTTAAGGATATTGATACTATGCAATTGCTTGGACAAGGTGGGACTAAGGATGATCTTTATGTTTTGGAAGACACCTCACCGAGCAATATCAAATCTGTTTCATTTGCTTCTTGTTTCTCTGTTGGCCTGAATAAATTGTGGCATGCTAGACTAGGCCATCCTCATTTTCATGATAAGTTGTTGTTACCTCAAGTCTCTTTTGATCACTCTAGTTGTGAAGCGTGTATCCTTGGTAAACATTGTAAATCTGTTTTCCCAAAGTCGTTATCTATCTATGAACATTGCTTTGACTTAGTTCATTCAGATGTGTGGACCTCTCCTTGCATGTCTAGGGATAGTAACAAATACTTTGTGACCTTTACAGATGAGAAATCGAAATACACTTGGATTACTTTGCTTCCTTCTAAAGATAGAGTGTTTGATGCCTTTATAAACTTTCAAAACTAAGTGACTAATCAATTTAAAGCCAAACTGAAAGTTTTAAGAACAGATAATGGAGGAGAGTACATAAACCACAATTCAAAGATCACCTAGCTAAGCATGGCATACTACACCAAACGAGTTGCCCTTACACTCCACAGCAAAATGGAGTGGCTGAGAGGAAGAACCGACATCTTATGGAAGTGGCTAGGTCCATGATGTTCCATGTGAATGTTCCAAAAAGATTTTGGGGAGATGCAGTCATGACAGCTTGCTATCTAATCAACCGAACTCCAACCAGAGTCTTGAATAACTCCTCTCCATTTGAGGTACTCAACAACTCCAAACCGTCTATTGATCATTTGAAAGTGTTTAGGTGTGTTTGCTTTGTTCTAATACCAGGTATGCAAAGAACCAAGCTTGATGCAAAGAGTTTTGTTAGATTTGCGGAAGAATGGAAGAGAATGAAGAACAGAGTTAGCAAGAAAGAGAGAGAGAGAGAGAGTGGTCTAATGAACTCGCGAGAATAAAATGAAAAAGAACATCTTAATTGATATCTTGCAATTGTGTGTTACATGTCTTTAAAGAGACCAGAGACATTAATTACAATCGACAGAAGAGAAAAGAGGAGAAAACGACAGAACGCATGTTGACCAAGGGAGTGATAGCGACCGGTCATAACGGCTAGAAGCCACCCGTGTGATGCAATCATGGATGGCACCAAGGATGGAGAGCTTGAACCAGAACCAGAAGCTGAGCTTAAGGCCGTGGAAGAGCATGGACCAGAAGGTGGGGAGCTTCAAGTTGAGGACGCTTTGCGGGTACCAGCCGGAGCAATGACCAGGGCGCAGACCAAACAGCTGTCCCAAGCGCTAAGTTCTTTACTTAGTTCTGCCAATGTTCAGTTCAACCTTAAGGACAAAGATGTGCAACACACGACTTTAGTAAGGTTCAAAGAAGATTCGGGAACCCCTTCCTAAATCGACTTTTAGTAAGGTTTTATGAAGATTTAGGTGTACCTTCCTAAATGGCGATTCGCATAGCACCCAGGCCGCGTGTTCACATCAACTGAAGAGTCAGTCAACATGGAATCAATTCAGTCAAGTCTTTACTTCAATTAATGTAATGATTTCCGTGTTGTCTTGTCTTGTTTTTTGAAACACAGACACTATATATGTATTTCGGAAACCATTGAATGAATAAGAAGTTAAGTTTGATCATTGCGATTGTCTTGGAGAGTGAATCTCTGTTGTTCCTTGTGAACAAAACCCTGTTGCTTGGTGAGTCATATCCAAACAACAACCCCTCTTCGGTCGTCTAAGTGAGTCATATCTTAGGACTGCTGAGGTTTGGAATATCAAGGGCCTTCCGCATCCCTTGTGCGACCTAACGATCCATTCCTTTGTTCTTGAGAGCTAGTAGCTCAATTGAGTTCAAAGTCTATCCTGACCAACTTCAGAGTGTAATCCGTGGGAGGGAGTTGACCCGTATCAAGTGGTATCAGAGCCCACTTTGAAGTTTTGTATCTATTTCGATCCATCTTTCTCACCTCTTCATCTTCTTCAATCAAAAAAAAAAAAAAAAAAGTTCTTTTCTGTCTATCTGTTCTCTGGGTGAGCCGCCTGATATTCAAAAAAAAAAGAGTACACAAAAGAAAAGTGTTTAAGAAACCAGGAGAAATCGGTTTCAAGGGTTGGTTAATCATCCAGAACCAAAAATGTTGCAATCTATCTATCTACCTCTTCATCAACTCGGGTTGTTTGGATAGATTCATTGGGTTTGACAGATTTGTTCTATTGGAACTCTTGAGATTTCACTGAGAGATAAACACTTGTGAGGCAGAGGGTTTTAATTAACTTGTTTGTCTAAGTGCTTGCAGGAAAATCCACACAGGAGAACCGGCCGTTGAAGAATTTGGACCGGCCGTTGAAGAGTTTCTGTTTCTTTAACTTGTTTGTTCTTGTTTGTAGGAAAGATGTCCAATCCAAGTAATGATGAACAGGAAGACAACCAGAACGTTGGCCTTTCTAGAATTCAAATGAGGGCCTTGATGGGAGAAATGAAACGAATGATGAGATCAGAACTTGAGGAGATCAACGTTCAACTTGATCGAGTTCAAGAGGACACCCAAACCAGACCACCACCAGAGGAAGCAACTGGTAGGTCACGAACCAGACAAAGGCGTACCAGGGCCAATGAAGAGTTTTATGAACACTCCTCTAGTGACAGCCAAAGAAGGACCAGAAGGCCTAGAGAGACCCGGGGAAGACAATATGACAACTTAGGTGGCCTTAAGTTAAAAATTCCGTCCTTCCATGGTAAAAACGATCCAGATGCTTACCTAGAGTGGGAGAAAAAGATAGAACTGGTCTTTGACTGCCAGAACTATTCCGAACTTAAAAGGGTAAGGTTGGCCGCAACTGAGTTCTATGGTTATGCTATTAACTGGTGGGATCAAATTGTGACCAACAGGAGGAGAACAGGTGAAGGACCCGTAGCTACATGGGATGAGATGGTCACTCTCATGAGGAAACGTTTTGTGCCCAGCCACTACAACCGAGACTTGCATCAGAGGCTAAGGAGACTAGTTCAAGGAACTAAGAGCGTTGAGGATTACTTCCAAGAGATGGAGACGCTAATGATCAAAGCAGATGCTGATGAAGATCCGGAGGCAACAATGGCAAGATTTCTAGGAGGACTCAACCGTGACATCCAAGACAGGTTGGAGATGCAAGAGTACGAGTGCCTAGAAGAGATGCTACACAAGGCGATCTTGGTTGAGCAGCAGGTTAAGAGAAGGAGTCAACCCAAGTCAACTTACACACCAGTTGCTAAACTTAGCTACCAAGACAAGGGTAAAGCTCTAACCAAACCTATTTCTGACTTTAAAACTAATCCATCTTCTAGTAGTGTCAAGGAAAAGGCAGAAGCTCCTACTGCACGAGCCAGGGACATGAGGTACTTCAAATGCCAGGGGCTTGGACACTATGCTAAGGATTGTACCAATAAGAGAGTCATGATTGTTCTAGAGAACGGTGACATAGAATCTGAGGACGAGAAGCCGCATACAGATTCTGAGGAAGAACAAATAGATTATCCTGCTCACGGGGAACTTTTGGTTACTAGAAGGGCATGGAGTGCACAACTCAAACCTAAGGAGCATGAGCAAAGAGAGAACCTCTTTCACACTAGATGCTATGTCAATGACAAAGTATGTAGTCTGATCGTGGATGGAGGCAGCTGTACCAACGTGGCTAGCGAGACAATGGTTAAGAAACTCGGCTTGAGTATGAGGAAACACCCTCGGCCATACTCTCTTCAGTGGCTTAGTGAAGCAGGAGAGATGAAGGTGAGCAACCAAGTCCTAGTTCCAATCACCATTGGAAGGTACAAGGATGAGATCCTTTGCGACGTTCTACCTATGGAGGCCGGTCACATTCTTTTAGGAAGGCCTTGGCAATATGACAAAAAGGTCATACATGATGGGTTCACAAACCATCACACCTTTGAGCACCAAGGAAAGAAGATTATGTTGGCACCACTGTCACCACAAGAGGTACATCAGGATCAAAAACTGTTAAAGGAAAGAAGAGAACAGGCCAAGCGAGATCAAAAATCCAAAACATCCAAGGAAAGCGAATCCAATTTCGTAAGGCATTCTAATTTCTTTGCTAAAACTAGTGAGATCAAGAAAACTTTGTTTACTGATCAACCAATGTTTTTGGTAGTTTTTAAAGAAACACTAATGTCTTCTTCTAACAATGCACTGGAGCTTCCAAGTGAGTTAGAAACTCTTTTGCAAGGTTTTAGGGATGTGTTTCCTGATGAAAACCCGAATGTTCTACCCCCAATCAGAGGCATTGAGCATCAGATTGATTTCATACCAGGCGCTTCTCTTCCAAACAGACCAGCATACAGGACCAATCCTGTTGAAACTAAAGAGCTGCAAAAACAAATCAATGAGCTCATGGAGAAAGGATACATCAGAGAAAGCATGAGTCCATGCGCAGTTCCAGTTCTCCTTGTGCCCAAGAAAGATGGAAGTTGGCGTATGTGTGTGGATTGTAGAGCAATAAACAACATAACAGTTAAGTATAGACATCCCATTCCTAGATTAGATGATATGTTGGATGAACTTTATGGATCATGCATCTTTTCTAAAATTGATTTGAAAAGTGGATATCATCAAATTAGGATGAAGGAAGGGGATGAATGGAAAACCGCTTTCAAAACTAAGCTAGGGTTGTTTGAATGGTTAGTTATGCCTTTTGGTTTAACCAATGCACCTAGTACTTTCATGAGATTGATGAACCATGTCCTGAGAGCTTTCATAGGAGTCTTTGTTGTAGTATACTTCGATGACATTCTAGTTTACAGCAAAACACTTAGTGAGCACATTGATCATCTAGAATCGGTTTTAGGAGTGCTTAGGAAGGAAAAGCTCTATGCTAACTTGAAGAAATGCACTTTTGGGACAGATAATCTCATGTTTTTGGGTTTTGTTTTGAGTGCAGATGGCATTAAAGTGGATGAGGAAAAGGTTAAAGCTATTAGGGAATGGCCAAGTCCGAAAACCGTAGGAGAGGTCTTGCGGGAATTCTACAGGAGGTTTGTAATGGACTTCAGCACAATAGCAGCCCCTCTTACAGAAGTCATCAAGAAGAATGTGGGATTCAAATGGGAGCAAGCACAAAAAGATTCATTTCAGACTTTGAAAGGGAAGCTTACGAATGCACCTCTTCTTGTTTTGCCTGATTTCCTAAAAAACTTTTGAGATTGAGTGTGATGCCTCAGGAGTTGGAATTGGTGCTGTCTTGATGCAGGATAGGAAACCAATTGCTTACTTCAGTGAGAAGCTAGGAGGAGCCACTCTCAATTACCCCACGTATGACAAGGAGCTCTATGCACTAGTGAGAGCTTTGCAAACTTGGCAACATTATCTATGGCCTAAGGAGTTCGTGGTGCATACTGATCATGAGACTCTCAAGCACTTGAAAGGACAGCACAAGCTCAACAAAAGACATGCCAGAAGGATTGAATTCATTGAAACCTTTCCCTATGTCATTCGGTACAAGAAAGGTAAAGAAAATGTTGTGGCTGATGCTTTGTCTCGAAGGTATGTGCTCATCTCAACCTTAGATGCTAAGTTTCTCGGATTTGAGGGAGTTAAGGAGTTATATGAGTCTGATCTAAACTTCAAAGAACCATTTCTTGCTTGTTCTAAAACCGCAAGTGGCAAGTTCTATAGGAATGATGGTTACCTGTTTTATGCAAACCGATTATGCATTCCTAACTGTTCTTTAAGAGATTTACTTGTAAGGGAAGCCCATGGAGGAGGATTGATGGGGCATTTTGGGATAGAAAAGACACTGAAGGTAGTGCAAGAACACTTCTTTTGGCCGCATCTACAAAGGGATGTTGAAAGGATCTGTGGCAGGTGTGTTACTTGTAAACAGTCTAAGTCTAAAGTGCAGCCTAATGGTATGTATACTCCCTTGCCTATTCCTACTCATCCGTGGAATGATATATCTATGGATTTTGTGCTTGGATTGCCTAGAACTAGGACAGGAAAGGATTCTATCTTTGTGGTTGTAGATAGATTTTCTAAGATGGCTCATTTTATTCCATGTCATAAAACTGATGATGCATTGCACGTTGCTGATTTGTTCTTTTGAGAGATCATTCGTTTGCATGGCATGCCTAGAACAATTGTTTCTGATAGGGGCACTAAGTTCTTGAGTTACTTCTGGAAAACTCTTTGGTCTAAGTTAGGAACTAAGTTGTTGTTTTGAACCACTTTTCATCCGCAAACTGATGGACAAACTAAAGTAGTCAATAGGACTTTGTCAACTTTGTTGAGGGCTGTCATTAAAAAGAACCTTAGAACTTGGGAAGAGTGCTTACCACATGTAGAGTTTGCATACAATCATGCAGTTCATTCGGCTACAAAGTACTCTCCATTTGAGATTGTTTATGGTTTCAATCCTTTGGATCTAATCTCTTTGCCTTTGAGTGAAAGAACTAGTTTAGATGGCGAGAAGAAAGCTAAACTTGTTAAACAGATCCATGAGAAAGCAAGGATCAACATTGAGGAGAAGACTAAGCAGTATGCTAAGAAAGCCAACAAGGGCCGACGAGAGGTAGTCTTTGATGTTGGAGATCAAGTTTGGGTTTACTTGAGGAAGGACCGATTTCCGGCTGAAAGGAAGTCCAAACATATGCCCAGGGTTGATGGACCAGTCAAGATAGTCAAGCGGATCAACAACAATGCCTATCAAGTTGATTTGCAAGGTAAGTATCAAGTTAGTTCAAGCTTTAATGTTTCTGACTTAATTCCTTTTGTGGTAGATGATCAAGATTTGATGTCAAATCCTCTTCAACCGGGAGGGGATGATGCGATCATGGATGGCACCAAGGATGGAGAGCTTGAACCAGAACCAGAAGCTGAGCTTAAGGCCGTGGAAGAGCATGGACCAGAAGGTGGGGAGCTTCAAGTTGAGGACGCTTTGCGGGTACCGGCCGGAGCAATGACCAGGGCGCGGACCAAACAGCTGTCCCAAATGCTAAGTTCTTTACTTAGTTCTGCCAATGTTCAGTTCAACCTTAAGGAGGAAGATGTGCAACACACGACTTTAGTAAGGTTCAAAGAGGATTCGGGAACCCCTTCCTAAATCGACTTTTAGTAAGGTTTTATGAAGATTTAGGTGTACCTTCCTAAATGGTGATTCGCATAGCACCCAGGCCGCGTGTTCACATCAACTGAAGAGTCAGTCAATATGGAATCAATTCAGTCAAGTCTTTACTTCATTAATGTAATGATTTCCGTGTTGTCTTGTCTTGTTTTCTGAAACACAAACACTATATATGTATTTTGGAAACCATTGAATGAATAAGAAGTTAAGTTTGATCATTGCGATTGTCTTGGAGAGTGAATCTCTGTTGTTCCTTGTGAACAAACCCCTGTTGCTTGGTGAGTCATATCCAAACAATAACCCCTCTTCGGTCGTCTAAGTGAGTCATATCTTAGGACTGCTGAGGTTTGGAGTATCAAGGGCCTTCCGCATCCCTTGTGCGACCTAACGATCCATTCCTTTGTTCTTGAGAGGTAGTAGCTCAATTGAGTTCAAAGTCTATCCTGACCAACTTCAGAGTGTAATCCGTGGGAGGGAGTTGATCCCCGTATCACTGTGACTCGCCCTTCCCACTTGATGGCGAGTTTGTCAATCTTCTAGAAGCTCTCCTTCCTTTCTCTTGTCGACCACACATATGCTTTAGGTCTTGGTAACTTCTTCTTCAAGTATCTTCACTCTGAGCCGTGCTGGCCACGGTTGGTCTTGCGTGACCGTCACTCCTCCTCGTCAATAAGTTTGAAGTGTATGTTCATTGGCTACTCATCAACTCAAAAGGGATTCAAATGCTTTGATCCTACCAACAATCGGACCTATGTCTCCAGAGATGTTAAGTTCTTGGAAGATCAAGGTTTCTACATGGACAAGGATTGGGATATCTGGAAAAACTTAGCTCAATTTTTCCTCTGACCGAGCATCAACTTTACGTTTTCTTCTGGAGCATCTAGGCAACAACAATGCTCAGCCACCACATCAACCGGCCATGGCCACTACAAACACAGCTCCTCAAGTAGGAGATCAATCTGATGCTTTCCATGAGGGGGAGCAACCTGAAGCAACTCAAGAGGAGCTGCAAACCGATGCTACCCATGAGGGGGAGTAAGCTGAGGTGAACCAAGAAGGGGAACCGAATGATCTTGTCCAAGATGGAGAACAGATGATCTCTGATGATCAGGTTATGGTGGAACAAGAGCCAGCTCCTGTTGTTCTTAGACGAAGTACAAGGGTCCGGAAAGACCCTTCCAATTGGGTGAACACACGGGTATACTTCAATAGTCAGGAAGTGACTCATCCGGAGATTGAGGCTGTGTGCTCGCTTGCCCTTTTGCCCTCTTCTCATAAGGTGCTTCTTACCAAAATCGAAGCTGACCATGTTCCAGCTACGTATGAAGAGGCCATGGTTCAGAAGGAGTGGCAAGTTGCGGTCAATGATGAAGTAGGAGCTATGGAACGCAATCACACCTGGATTGAAGCCGATCTACCTAAAGGGAAGAAAGCAGTGAGCTCACGATGGGTGTTTACCATCAAGTACAAAACCAATGGCGATATTGATCGCCACAAAGCTATGCTTGTTGCTTGCGGCTTCACTCAAACTTATGGGAATGACTACACCTACACATTTGCCCCAGTTGCCAAACTTCCCACTGTAAGAGTTGTTCTTTCTTTAGCTGCTAGTCTGTCTTGGGAGTTGTGGCAGATGGATGTAAAGAACGCTTTTCTCCAAGGAGAACTTGAAGAAGAAGTGTACATGCGGCCACCACCCGGCCTTGAGGATAGTATAGCTCCTGGAAAGGTGTTGCGCTTGCGCAAGGCCATCTATGGACTCAAGCAATCCCCACGGGCCTGGTATCAGAAGCTGAGCCGCACGCTTCAAGATCAAGGATTCAGGCGTTCTGAAGTGGACCATAGCATGTTCACGAATCAGACCTCCAAAGGCATAGTGGTTGTTGTAGTTTATGTTGATGACTTGATCATCTCTGGCAACAACAAGGAAGGTATTCAATGTATCAAATCTTCTCTTCAATCTACACTTGATATCAAGGACCTAGGAGAACTCAAATACTTTCTAGGCATTGAGGTTTGTCGGTGTTCTGATGGCATCTTTCTTTCCCAGAGAAAGTATGTACTTGATCTTTTGAATGAGACAGGCTTCAAGGATGCTAAGCCAGCTAAGAGTCCTTTGGAAGATGGCTACAAGGACAACCGTGAGGGGGAGAACGAAGACCAGCCATTTGATGATCCTGCCTTGTATCGCAAGCTAGTGGGTAAGCTGATATACTTAACACTCACGAGGCCTGACTTGTGCTTTTCTGTGAATTAGGTAAGTCAACATATGAAGGTTCCCAAGAAGTATCATTGGTCTATGGTGGAAAGGATCCTTAGATACCTCAAAGGAAGCATGGACCATGGCATCTGGATGGGAAGGAATGAAAGCACCGAGATTGTTGGGTATTGCGACGCTGATTGGGCAGGAGACAGAGTGGATAGGAGATCAACAACAGGATATTGCACCTTCATTGGAAGAAACATGGTGACTTGGAAGACAAAGAAGTAGAAGGTTGTGGCTTGTTCTTCAGCAGAAGCCGAGTACCGAGCCATGAGGAAGCTGACCAATGAACTGACCTGGCTAAAGGGTTTGCTAGCTGATCTTGACATTCAACAAGCTACACCATTGCCGATGCACTGTGACAACCAGGCGGCCATTCACATAGCTTCAAACTCAGTCTTTCATGAGCACACCAAACATATCGAGGTGGACTGCCATAAAGTCAGAGAAAAGATTCAAGATGGAACCGTCCTTCCGTGTTATACTAGAAGCGAGGACCAGCTAGCTGATATATTCACCAAGTCCGCGAGATCCAAGGTGTGTGACCATATCTTTCACAAACTTGGACTCGTCAGTTTTCCTCGACCTTGATAGTGCTCCCCTCACTCATGAAGTCTTATACTCTTTTCCTTATAAGAGTTTTGTCCCAAAAGCGGTTTTCTCTTATAAGGTTTTTAACGAGGTAAGATTTCATGAGTAATCCAAGTTTAGCAAACTTCGGGTGATTCCAGTTATGCTAAACTTGAGGGGGAGTATTATCCAAGGGTCGCACTATCCAGGCCGTGACCGGCCCTCTTCGGAACTCCGGGTGGCCGTACAGGCCGTACATGCCGTACAAGAGTGTACGGATGGGGTGGTTAGGACTGAGTTAGTATGAGGTCTTGGTGAATGGAAGATGGTTCGAGTAGAAGTTGGTGTGCATGAAGTTGGTCGAGCGGTCAAGCGTGTGGTCGAGCATGTGGGAAAGACGTTAGGGACAGGTGTCGTGGACAGCCTGTCCCTTATCCTCTTGTGCTTTCCCTTTATGGCATATACCTAGTATATGCCATCTGCTTTTTGCTTTAGCTCTCCTTTATGTATCTGTGGCGAGTCCACATTCATTGTATCATCTTTGTATCTCACATTCTCTATTGTATCATCAATTCTCTAGCTCAATTAATGGTGATTCTCTATCTCTTCTCTCTAAATTCTTCACCTTAATCTTATTATTTCCGCAAATCTTACAGATCTCTCCTCCTTTGATATACACTCGCAAGACCTTTGGAGGTGTTTGACTCAAGGTTCACGTGTTGAGTTAAGGAGAAGACCGTTAGGTCCTGTCACTTTCAATGTATTGGATCGAGCTCATCACTCTTTGTTTATTCTCTGTGTCGCTTTCACTTTGGTTGTAACATTAGGTCGCAGTCTCTCTCTTTATAAGGACCTGCTCCCACCTTGTAGCTTCAACACTTAAGGAAATACAATTCCATTCTTTCTCTCTCTCTTTGGTTCTTGGCGAGTTCATCTCGTCCACTCACTTCTCTCTCTTACTCTTCTTCACACTTCCGCAAGTTTATCCAACAAGGAGTTTGAGAACCAAGAACACAAACAGGATCTTCACCTTTTAAAACCAAAACCGATTTAAAATCAAACACAAATGTGAAGCCTTTACAGCCACCCTCTCTCCTTCAAGCTTGTTCAAGAACCTTCAATGAGGATCTGAACCAAAGCTTTGAAAATGAAAGAGAAGTAGACCAAAAACATACTCCACACTTGTCCTCCTTAAAGAGATCATTAGACAATGTGAAGAACAAACCAAAACAAGAGTTTTCCAAAGCTTTCAAATCGATTTTAACAAAGCAATCTTAACACTTTTCAAAAATAAAATTTTGCAAAATGTTTTCCTTAAAGATTCAAAACCAAAGTTCTTCAGATCACTTTCAATCTCTCTCCCTCCCTCAAGCATTGGCTTCTTCAGACTTTGAATCTTTCAACCAAGCTTTAAAATGAGAGAAAAGTGGAGAAGAGATTAAGATGTTTGAGAACAAAAAAAAAGGCAAGATCTTCACCATTCAAAACTAAAACTGATTCAAGCACAAGCAAAAAGGTGAAGCCTTTAGGTCCATTCCCTCCCTCAAGCTTGTTCTTAGGATCTCAAATCAAGATCTGAACCAAAGCTTGTTTAAATGGAAGAAAGAGGAACCAAAAACGAATTCCCAACTTGTCCTCTTTGAGAAAGTCATTAGACAAGTTGAAGAACACAAACAAAACAAGGAACTTTGCTTATCCTCTTGCATGAGTCCTTGGACTGAGCAAAAAACACCAAAACCAAATGAAAAATGAATTCAAAGCTTGTTCAAAATGGATTTTAAAAGGGTTTTCAAGATAAAGTTTCAATCTTTTCAATGAAAAACTCAACCTTTAAAGTTAACAACTTGAAATCAAAGCTTTTGTAAACAAAACCTCATCCTAACTCTCTTCTCATTAAGTTTTGAGTCCTAGCCATCACAGCTCTTAAAAAACGTTTTTCAACAAGGAATGAGAGAGAGAGATCCTGGGATTTAAAGGCAAAACGAAAACCAAGAGGAAGAAGTGAGTTCATAAACAACCTGGCTCTGATACCATGTGAGATTTTGGATGAACATGAGCTCACAATCTTCACAAATGGAGGAGAACATCAACAGATGATTAACAAAAACAAAGAGAAGAGTTTGTGAGTGATTTAAGGTTGAATGGACAAACAAAGGTCTGCCTTAATGGCAGACCCCAAACTGCATAACCTTAACTCTCTATATTGCAAACAATTATTAATGAGCAACTAAAGAAGATGAAGCTATACAATTTGACAGAAGTTTGCCTCTTAAATCATTAAGTTATTACAAGGGATTACACTCTCTTTATATAGAGAAAGACATAAGAGAGATTCATTGAACCTAGACATAGGATCTATTCAAAGCATAAGGAATATGCTAAATCAAAAGCATAAAGCAAACAGCATCTTTGACCAAAGTAGACAGCTCATGCCAGCTCCTTCCTTATCTCTTCCAGAAGTTTCTGTGCAAGTCCCGGGGTTTGCACATCCCGGGGTTTGCACATCCCGGGGTTTGCACATCCCGGACTTTGCACATCCCAGGTTTTGCACACCCGGACTTTGCACGGCCTCTCCAGAAGTCACGCCCGGACTTTGCACGACCTCTCTGGAAGTCACACCCGGACTTTGCACGGCCTTTCCGGAAGTCACGCCCGGACTTTGCACGGCCTCTCTGGAAGTCACGCCCGGACTTTGCACGGCCTCTCCGGAAGTCACGCCCAGACTTTGCACGGCCTCTCCGGAAGTCACACCCGGACTTTGCACGGCCTTTCCGGAAGTCACGCCCGGACTTTGCACGGCCTCTCTGGAAGTCACGCCCGGACTTTGCACGGCCTCTCCGGAAGTCACGCCCGGACTTTGCACGGCCTCTCCGGAAGTCACACCCGGACTTTGCACGGCCTCTCCGGAAGTCACGCCCGGACTTTACACGGCCTCTCCGGAAGTCACACCCGGACTTTGCACGGCCTCTCGGCCTCATGCCCAGACTTTGCACAGTCTCTCGGCCTCACGCCCGGACTCGGCCTCTCCGGCCTCTCTTCTTTATTTACTCTAACAAAGGATAAGGGACAGCTGGCTGCGCCGTCCCTTTCCTCTTTTGGTAAGAGATGCTCTTGGTCGGCTGCACCGTCCCTTTCCTCTTTTGGTAAAAGATGCTCTTGGTTGGCTGCTTTATGACGCGGTTTGACTGAGCTAGATTCTCTGGCATATTCTTGCCAGAGTTCACTTTATATACCTTGTAACCTTGATTATAAACATTAATCTTTTTGGCTAATAATGAAATCTCTTTACTGTTCTCTCTTTCTCTCTTTCGTTCTTGCTAAACTTTCATGCTAATCTCTTTCAATCTCTCTTATTCTCTTCATATACTCCGCACAATCTCACAGGCACCATTGTCACCTCAAGAGGTACATCAGGATCAAAAACTTTTAAAGGAAAGAAGAGAACAAGCCAAGCGAGATCAAGAATCCGAATGAAAGTGATTCCAAGCAAGTAAGGCATTCCAACTTCTTTGCTAAAACTAGTGAGATCGAGAAAGCTCTGTTTTCTAATCAACCAATGCTTTTACTAGTTTTTAAAGAAACACTGATGTCTTCTTCTAACAATGCACTGGAGCTTCCAAGTGAGTTTGAATCTCTTTTGCAAGGATTTAGGGATGTGTTTCCTGAAGAAAACCCGGATGGCTTACCTCCAATGAGAGGCATTGAGCATCAGATTGATTTCATACCAGGCGCTTCTCTTCCAAACAGACCAGCGTACAGGACCAATCCTGTTGAGACAAAAGAGCTGCAAAAACAAATCAATGAGCTCATGGAGAAAGGATACATCAGAGAAAGCATGTGTCCATGTGCAGTTCCAGTTCTCCTTGTGCCCAAGAAAGATGGCAGTTGGCGTATGTGTGTGGATTGTAGAGCAATCAACAACATAACAGTTAAGTACAGACACCCCATCCCTAGATTATATGATATGTTGGATGAACTTCATGGATCATGCATCTTTTCTAAGATTGATTTGAAAAGTGGGTATCATGAAATTAGGATGAAAGAAGGGGATGAATGGAAAACCGATTTCAAAACTAAGCTAGGTTTGTATGTATGGTTAGTTATGCCTTTTGGTTTAACCAATGCACCTAGTACCTTCATGAGATTGATGAATCATGTCCTGAGAGCTTTCATAGGAGTTTTTGTTGTAGTATACTTTGATGACATACTTGTTTAGAGAAAAACACTTAGTGAGCACATTGATCATCTGAAATCGGTTTTAGAAGTGCTTAGGAAGGAAAAGCTCTATGCTAACTTGAAGAAATGCACTTTTGGGACAGATAATCTCGTGTTTTTGGGTTTTGTTTTGAGTGCAGATGGCATTAAAGTGGATGAGGAAAAGGTTAAAGCTATTAGAGAATGGCCAAGTCCGAAAACCGTAGGAGAGGTCAGAAGCTTTCATGGCCTTGTGGGTTTCTACAGAAGGTTTGTGAAGGACTTCAGCACAATAGCAGCCCCTCTTACCGAAGTCATCAAGAAGAATGTGGGATTTAAGTGGGAGCAAGCACAAGAAGACTCATTTCAGACATTGAAAGGGAAGCTTACGAATGCACCTCTTCTTGTTTTGCCTGATTTCCTGAAGATTTTTGAGATTTAGTGTGATGCCTCAGGAGTTGGAATTGGTGCTGTCTTGATGCAGGATAGGAAACCGATTGCTTACTTCAGTGAGAAGCTTGGAGGAGCCACTCTCAATTACCCAACATATGATAAGGAGCTCTATGCACTGGTGAGAACTTTGAAAACTTGGAAACATTATCTATGGCCTAAGGAGTTTGTAGTGGATACTGATCATGAGACTCTAAAGCACTTGAAAGGGCAACACAAACTCAACAAAAGATATGCCAGATGGATATAATTCATTGAAACCTTTCCCTATGTCATTTGGTATAAGAAAGGTAAAGAAAATGTTGTGGCTGATGCTTTATCTCGAAGTTATGTGCTCATCTCTACTCTAGATGCTAAGTTTCTCGGATTTGAGCGAGTTAAGGAGTTATATGAGTCTGATCTAGACTTCAAAGAACCATTTCTTGCTTGTTCTAGAACCGCAAGTGGCAAGTTCTATAGGAATGATGGTTACCTGTTTTATGCAAACCGCTTATGCATTCCTAACTGTTCTTTGAGAGAGTTACTTGTAAGGGAAGCCCATGGAGGAGGATTGATGGGGCATTTTGGGATAGCAAAGACACTGAAGGTAGTGCAAGAACATTTATATTGGCCGCATTTGCAAAAGGGATGTTGAAAGGATCTGTGGCAGGTGTGTGACTTGTAAACACTCTAAGTCCAAAGTGCAGCCTAATGGTATGTATACTCCCTTGCCTATTCCTACTCATCCGTGGAATGACATATCTATGGATTTCGTGCTTGGATTGTCTAGAACTAGGACAGGAAAGGATTCTATCTTTGTGGTTGTAGATAGATTTTCTAAGATGGCTCATTTTATTCCATGTCATAAAACTGATGATGCATTGCACGTAGCTGATTTGTTCTTTAGAGAGATCATTCGTTTGCATGGCATTCCTAGGACAATTGTTTCTGATAGGGACACTAAGTTCTTGAGTTACATCTGGAAAACTCTTTGGTCTAAGTTAGGTACTAAGTTGTCGTTTTCAACTACTTGTCACCCACAAACTGATGGACAAACAGAGGTAGTTAATAGGACTTTGTCAACTTTGTTGAGGGCTGTCATTAAAAAGAACCTTAGAACTTGGGAAGAGTGCTTACCACGTGTTGAGTTTGTATACAATCATGCAGTTCACTCGGCTACAAAGTACTCTCCATTTGAGATTGTTTATGGTTTCAATCCTTTATCTCCTTCGGATCTAATATCTCTGCCTTTGAGTGAAAGAACTAGTTTAGATGGCGAGAAGAAAGCAAAACTTGTTAAACAGATCCATGAGAAAGCAAGGATCAACATTGAGGAGAAGACCAAGCAGTATGCTAAGCAAGCCAACAAGGGCCGACGCGAGCTAGTCTTTGATGTTGGAGATCAAGTTTGGGTTTACCTGAGGAAGGACCGCTTTCCGGCTGAAAGGAAGTCCAAACTTATGCCTAGGGTTGATGGACCATTCAAGATAGTCAAGCGGATCAACAACAATGCCTATCAAGTTGATTTGCTAGGTAAGTATCAAGTTAGTTCAAGCTTTAATGTTTCTGACTTAATTCCTTTTGTGGCAAATGATCAAGATTTGAGGTCAAATCCTTTTCAACCGGGAGGGGATGATGTGATCATGAATGTCACCAAGGATGGAGAGCTTGAACCAGAACCAGAAGCTGAGCTTAAGGTCGTGGAAGAGCATGGACCAGAAGGTGTGGAGCTTGTAGCTGAGGACGCTTTGAAAGTACTGGCCAGAGCCATGACCAGGGCGCGGACCAGGCAGCTGTCTCAAACGCTAAGTTCTTTACTTAGCTCTGCCAATGTTCAGTTCAACCCTAAGGAGGAAGATGTGCAACACATGACCTTAGTAAGAATCAGTAAGGATTCGGGAACCCCTTCCTAAAATCGACTTTTTAGTAAGGTTTCATGAAGATTTAGGTGGACCTTCCTAAATGGCGATTCACATAGCACCCAGGCCGCGTGTTCACATCAGCTGAAGAGTCAGTCAACATGGAATCAATTCAGTCAAGTCTTTACTTCACTAATGTGTTGTTTTCCGTGTTGTCTTGTCTTGTTTTCTGAAACACAAACACTATATTTATGTATTTCGGAAACCATTGAATAAAAGAAGTTAAGTTTGATCATTGTGATTGTCTTGGAGAGTGAATCTCTGTTGCTCCTTGTGAACAAACCCCTGTTGCTTGGTGAGTCATATCCAAACAACAACCCCTCTTCGGTCGTCTAAGTGATTCATATCTTAGGACTGCTGAGGTTTGGAATATCAAGGGCCTTCCGCATCCCTTGTGCGACCTAACAATCCATTCCTTTGTTCTTGAGAGCTAGTAGCTCAATTGAGTTCAAAGTTTATCCAGACCAACTTCGAAGTGTAATCCGTGGGAGAGGTGATCCCCGTATCAGTTTTCTTGAGAAGGTTTTTAATGAGGTATTCCCAGCACTTCATAATGGCCCAAATTGTTAAAACTGAATGTTATCCAAGGCTCGCACTATCCAGGCCGTGACCGGCCCTCTTCGGAACTCCGGGCGGCCGTACAGGCCGTACAAGAGTGTACGGATAGGGTGGTTAGGACTGTGTTAGAATGAGGTCTTGGTGAGGGAAAAATGGTTCGTGCAAAGTTCGGGTTTGCATGAAGTTGGTCGAGCCTACTCAAGCAAGTGGTCGAGCATCCGGGAAAGAGCCGTTAGGGACAGGTGGCGTGGACTGTCCCTTATCCTCTTGCGGTTTATCTTTATGGCATATACTAGGTATATGCCATCTGCTTTTGCTTTTACCTTTACCTTTATATATGTGGCGAGTATTGAACCAAGTGAAGAATGAACATGGATCGGCCGTACCATGCTTTGGGCCGTCCGTACGAGTTGAGCTTTAGGCGAGATATAGACCAAGCCCAAACTGAGAAGAGTCAACTCTGAGGCACTTCTAGAAGACCCACTCGCTTAACAAGTTGACCTGTGATGGAGACAGGTTGCTCCTGCAAGAAAGGAAGCAACCATCACGTGTGTGACCAAGCAGAGAGACATTAGTAACCGGTCACTATCACCTCCAAGCTGTGCACTATTGTTTATTCATTTTGTCTGTCTATATATACATTGTAACCATGAACCATTTGAAGCAAGAAAACGAGATTTTCTTCTCACACTAAACACTCTCTACACTCGCTTTACTCTCTCTCATCCTCTTACACTCTTTCTCACGTTTTCTCACTCTCTCTCTCCCAAACTCAGTCTAAATCTTACCCTACAAAACTAACATGGTATCAGAGCAGTAACGATTTACTGTCTCATACATTCATCTGTTTCCTTAGTCTCTTCATTCGCTCTCATTCTGGTTCTCATTTCCTCTTGTTCTACATCTCTTTAACCGGTGGATAATAGCATTATCCAGCGGTCCTTAAGTTCTAAAACCTCATCTTAGAAGAAAACACGCCCTCATTTCTTCAGTTTCTCATCAGATATCTCACTTCTCTTACTCACAAGCACCAATCATCTTCATTTTGTTACCACAAGTTCTGTTTGTCCAGCGGTCAATACCATTGCCATCGGTCACTAACTACCGGCCATGGAGAACTCAAAAGCGATTGTTGTTCCAGTCACCCTCAAGGGAGGAAACTACCTACTATGGTCAAGAACCATCAAGATTGCCTTGTGTAGCCGAGGACTTTGGAGTCACATCCTAGAAGAGGAAGCACCAAAGGAGCCAACCACAAGAGACGGCCAGGAGATTGTCCCCGTTGATGAGAACAAATGGTTCCAAGAGGACCAACTGGTGCTGACCATCATCCAGAACTCACTTGATGCTCCCATTCTGGAATCATACTCCTACTGCGAGAAGGCCAAGGAGCTGTGGAATACACTTCAGAATGTGTATGACAACATTTCCAACCTCAGCCGTGTGTTCGAAGTAAAGAAGGCCATCAATGACCTTAGCCAAGAGGATATGGAAATCACCAAGCATTTTGAGAAGTTCTGAGCACTATGGGTCGAGCTGGAAATGCTAAGGCCAAGTACAATCGACCCCGTGGTTCTCAATGAGAGACGCGAGCAGGACAAGGTGTTTGGTCTATTGTTGACCCTAAACCCGACATACAATGACCTCATCAAGCACCTCCTAAGAGCAGATAAGCTCCCTGGTCTTGAAGAGGTCTGCTCGCAGATCCAGAGAGAACAAGGATCCCATGGCCTGTTTGGTGGAAGAGGGGAGCTCATTACCGCCGACAAAGGAGTCTACAGGCATGATGACAAAACCGGAGCATGGTTTTGTGATCATTGTAAGAAGAGAGGACATCTCAAAGAAAAATGCTGGCTGCTTCATCCATATCTAAGGCAGCCACATAACTCCTACGGTGGACACGCTCAGAACAAATGGAAGGAGCAAAGAGGACACAGAGCTAACCTCGCAATGGGAACAGGCGAAAGAGGAACTGGAGTTATTCAGGAGAAAGTCGGTCCCTCAACCAGCGTCATGGGTCAAGTCACTGAGAAGGAGAAGGACGCGGTGGCTATGGTGGCCGCCTCGGAGTATGTGAAGAAGGCCGACCTGGACGCCCTCATTAAGGCTCTTAAGGAGTCCGGTACATCTCTTAATGCTCTAAGTGTCTCTAAACCTCTTATAGTAGATTATGGTGCATCTCATCACATGATTAGTGATCCTGGTCTTATTGCTAATGTGGAACCTGCTCTAGGTAGTGTCACGATTGCTAATGGAGATAGGGTACCGGTTAAGGGAATAGGAGATTTAAAACTCTTTAATAGGAACTCTAAAGCTTTCTATATGCCAACTTTCACTTCAAATTTACTATCAGTTAAAAGAGCAACCACTGATTTAAATTGTTATGCCATCTTTAGTCCTAATGAAGTTTTACTTTCAGGATATTAAGACAAGCAAGGTGCTTGGGAAAGGGAACACCAAGGATGATCTTTATGTTCTGGAAGACACTAAAGACTTATCTGCTTTATCCTGTGCTTTTGATTCTGTTATTGCAATTGCTAATAATGCTATTTGGCATGCTAGATTAGGTCATCCTCATTCTCGTGCCTTAGAAGTTATGTTACCTAATGTTTCTTTTAAAAATGATGATTGTGAAGCTTGCATTTTGGGAAAACACTACAAAACTGTATTTTCAAAATCAGAAACTATGTATGCAAATTGCTTTGATTTAGTTCTTCAGATGTCTGGACTTCTCCATGTCTGTCAAGAGAAAACCACAAGTATTTTGTTACCTTTATTGATGAGAAATCAAAATATACTTGGATTACACTTCTCCCATCTAAGGACCGTGTGCTAGAGGCTTTTATGAGTTTTCAAAATCATGTGACTACCCATTATAATGCTAAGATCAAAATCTTAAGGTCAGATAATGGTGGAGAATACACAAGTCACATTTTTAAACAACACTTGGCCAAGCATGGGATTGTGCATCAAACCAGCTGTCCTAACACTCCACAACAAAACGGTGTAGCTGAGAGAAAGAACAGACATCTGATGGAGGTAGCAAGGTCTATGATGTTTCACACAAATGTTCCTAAACGCTTTTGGAGTGATGCAGTTCTCTCGGCCTGTTATCTTATCAACCGTCTTCCCACAAGGATCCTCCAGGATTCCTCTCCATTTGAGGTATTGACCAACTCTAAACCGTTCATTACTCACCTTCGGGTATTTGGTTGTGTGTGTTATGTGTTGGTTCCAGGAGAGAATCGGACTAAGCTGGACGCCAAAAGTGTCAAGGGAATGTTCATCGGATACTCCACTACACAAAAGGGTTATAAGTGCTACATACCCTAAACAAGGAAGGTCATGATCTCTCGGGATGTGAAGTTTATGGAAACCAAAGGATACTATGAAGAGAAGAACTGGGAAAACCTTCGGGACTTGTCTCACTCACCGGCCGATAAAGCGGCCAACCTTCGGCACCTACTTGAAACCTTGGGCCTTGATAGTTTCCAACGGCCGCGCTCTTCACCGGCTTCGCAACATGGTGCTCCAGACTCATGTGACGTACCGGATGAACCAACAGCTCACCAGCCTGATGAGGAAGTCATGGCCGATGGGGAATCTCACCCAGTCCATGATGATGTCCCGGCCGGTCCGGAAGAAGGCGACCCACCCGGCCCTTCCTCGGCCCCTGACCTGGAGGAGACCTCTGTGTCCCAAGACGCTTAACCGGTTCTCCGAAGGAGTCAACGGGTGCGGAAGGATCCCTCCAACTGGATTAATACCCGGGTCTACTACAACAACCAGGCTGTTGCTCACCCGGTCCAGGCTGTGTGTAAATTGGCTCAGGTTCCCGCCGCTCATCAAGCCTTTCTTGGCCGGCTCGACTTAGGTCAAGCCCTGGTTCCCAGTACTTATGACGAGGCCAAGGACCAGACGGAGTGGCTTGCAGCGGTTAGGGAAGAGACTCAGGCCATGGAACGTAACCATATACATGGGTGGAAGCTGATCTCCCTAAGGGTAAGAAGCCGGTCAGTTCTAAGTGGGTGTTTACCATTAAATACAAGAGCAATGGTGATATTGAGCGGTACAAAGCCCGGCTGGTTGCGCGTGGGTTTACTCAGACGTATGGTGATGACTACATGTAGCTACATTGAGACATTTGCTCCAGTGGCCAAGCTTCATACGGTTCGCGTTGTGCTCTCTCTGGCTACCAATCTGAAATGGGAATTATGGCAAATGGATGTGAAGAATGATGCCTTTCTTCAGGGGGAGCTTGAGGAAGAAGTTTATATGACACCTCCTCCTGGTCTGGTTGCGACCATTACTCCGGGTAAAGTCCTTCGTCTGAAGAAGGCCATCTACGACCTTAAACAGTCTCCACGAGCCTGGTACCAGAAGCTGAGCCTGACTCTCTTGGATCGGGGCTTCCACCGCTCTGAAGCCGATCATACCCTGTTTACTCTCACCAGCCAAGTAGGTATCATAGTCATTCTCATTTATGTTGATGATATCATCATATCTGGGAATGATATGGTAGGTATTCAGGATGCTAAAGCCTATCTTAAGTCTTGCTTTGATATCAAAGACTTGGGCGAGCTTAAATATTTTCTTGGTATTGAGGTGTGTCGGTCTTCTGATGGTTTGTTCTTGTCTCAGCGCAAGTATACCCTTGATCTATTACTTGAGGCAGGTCCTCTTGGTGGGAAACAGGCTCGGCAACCCTTGGAGGATGCATATAAAGCTCACCAACAGGGGGAGAATGAAGCAGGCGGTGATGATGGTCACTTCTTTGAGGATGTCAAACTCTACCACAGGATGGTTGGTAAGCTTATATACCTCACTCTTACCCGGCCTGACTTGTGTTTTGCTGTGAACCAGGTCAGTCAACACATGCAAGAACCAAAACTGTGTCATTGGAAGATGGTGGACCGAATTTTGAGATATCTAAGAGAATCACCAGGTCAAGGCATTTGGATGGGATGTAATGGCAGCACAGACATTGTGGGCTATTGTAATGCAGATTGGACAGGAGATCATGAAGATAGAAGATCAACCACTGGCTATTGCATGTTCATTGGAGGAAATCTGGTCACTTGGAAGAGCAAGAAACAAAAAGTGGTGGCATGTTCAAGCGCTGAGGCAGAATATAGAACCATGAGAAAGCTTACAACAGAACTTATGTGGCTCAAGATGTTGCTCAAAGACTTAGGAGTGGAGACACCAGAACCGATCACCATGCACTGTGATAATGAAGCAGCTATTCATATAGCCTCCAACTCGGTGTTTCATGAAAGAACAAATCATATTGAGGTAGACTGCCACAAGGGCAGGGAACAAATGCAACTTGGAGTGATCTTACCATACTACACAAGGAGTTCAGATCAACTGGCCGATATCTTAACCAAGGCCGCAAGCCTTAAGACCTGCGAGTTCATTCATGAGAAGCTCGGACTTGTGGACCTCTCCAAGCCGGAGTCTGCCTAGGACCGCGATCCTCTGGCTAAGGAATCCACACTCTTTTTTTCCTGAGTATAGTTTTCTCCCATGCGGTTTTTCTATGCTCAGGTTTTTAATGAGGTGGTGATAGATACCGGGGGACCGTACTGAGCCAAACGTCCACGGATTGCTCGGAAGATGAGGAACAGCACGTATCAGAGCAGGATGGACCGGGCAACCATGATGAGGAGCAACCGGAAACCGAGGTTTATCGATAGAAACCCAGCTTTGCCCGAGGATCAGGACGTCCGGATGCTACTGCCGTGTTCCGCATCGATCCGACTAGACCCGGGAGCAAGCTACGTTTGGATGACCGAGCTAGAGACCGAATCTCTCGCACGCTCGATCCCAATCTCGAGTCAAAAGTCATGAGGAAGCCAACGGTCAAGACAGAATCCAATTAGCCCGAGCTGATTCAGAGATAGAACGTGATACTCCAGTTTTAGCCCGGTACGATCATCCGGATATCAAGCCAACTTGGGAAGAGACTAGTTTCCAAGATCTATTGGATTTTTCCACCGAGCAAAACGTGAGGCAAGGTGTTATGGGACTAAAGGAGATGATCGAACGTGGAAGTTTTCAAATGGCACGTACTGAACCAGTTTTGCCCCATGAAGATCTTGTTTGCTCCATCCGTGCACAAGAAACACCGAGCTAAACTCTAAGTGTCCAGCTACATGCAACTCAAGGGTCATCTTCACCAATCCGCGTGGAATGAAGTCTTTTTTGACCAGATCTGGATCTTAGTCTTCTTTATTTATTTTTCTAAGTCTTGAAACCACAAAAACTTATTGTTTTTCTTTTTCTTTCTTTTCTTTTCCTTGCATGAGAATTCTATAAGTCTTTCTAGACACCATTTGAATAAGATATCAAATTTTTATCATCTTTTTCTTGAGAGGAAATCTCATTGTTCTTCAAGAACATTTCGTTGGTTTGGCAAGGGTTACTTCCCAAACAACAAACCTCCTTGGAATCATTGTTAAGGGTTACTTCCTTGATTCTTCGGAGTTGAGAATACCAAGAGCCTTCCGCATCTCTTGACGGTCTCAATCGATCCACCAGTTTGATCCGTGAAAGCTAGTAGCTGCGGATTCATTCATATCCAATCTACCTTCAAAGAGCAACATCCTACCAAGGAATTCATTAGGTGGGTTCCTATGCCTCCAAGCTTAACCTTAAGATTCCTTACGGCTAAGCTTGAGGAGGAGTATTGAACCAAGTGAAGAATGAACATGGATCGGCCGTACCATGCTTTGGGACGTCCATACGAGTTGAGCTTCAGGCGAGATATAGACCAAGCCCAAACTGAGAAGAGTCAACTCTGAGGCGCTTCTAGAAGACCCACTCGCTTAACAAGTTGACCTGTGATGGAGACAGGTCGCTCCTGCAAGAAAGGAAGCAACCATCAGCTTAGGAAGAGCCGTGAGCTAGAAAAGCAGCCAGAACAGGTCAGGAAGTCCAATTTTTATATCAAGCCAAGTCAGGTAAAGAAAACTTTGTTTTCTCGTCCATCTTTTATCTTGCTTGTTTATAAAGAAACACTAATGGCTTCTAACATCCCACCGGAACTGTCGAGTGAACTTAAGCCTCTTATACACAGGTTTCAGGACGTGTTTCCAGAAGAAACTCCCAGTGGTCTACCTCCCATCCGTGGAATAGAACACCAAATCGATCTGGTACCGGGAGCCTCCTTACCAAACCGTCCAGCCTATCGCACCAACCCGGTTGAAACCAAGGAGTTGCAAAGGCAAGTTGATGATCTAATGGACAAAGGCTACATCAGGGAAAGTCTAAGTCCTTGTGCGGTTCCAGTCTTGCTCGTACCTAAGAAGGATGGAACTTGGAGAATGTGTGTGGACTGCCGAGCCATCAACAACATTACGGTTAAGTATCACCATCCCAATCCCCGTTTAGATGATATGTTGGATGAATTGCATGGTTCCAGGGTCTTTTCTAAAATAGATCTTAGAAGTGGATACCATCAGATTAGAATGAAGGAAGGGGATGAATGGAAAACAGCTTTCAAAACTAAGCATGGACTTTATGAACGGCTTGTTATGCTGTTTGGCTTGACTAATGCTCCTAGCACCTTTATGTGTTTGATGAACCATGTTCTTAGATCATATATGGGTGAATTTGTTGTCGTTTACTTTGATGACATTTTGATCTATAGTAAGAGCATGAATGAGCATGTTAGGCATTTAGAAAAGTCTTAGAAGTGCTTAGGAAAGAACGTTTGTTTGCTAATGAAAAGAAATGTGTCTTTGGAGCAGATCACCTAGTTTTCTTGGGCTTTGTTGTAGGAGCTGATGGCATCCGAGTGGATGAAGAAAAGGTCAAAGCAATCAAAGACTGGCCCAGCCCTAAGACCGTGAGTGAAGTCTGGAGCTTCCATGGATTAGCTGGTTTCTATAGGAGATTTTTCCAGAACTTCAGCACCATTGCGGCCCCTCTTACTGAGGTCATTAAAAAGAACGTGAGGTTCAAATGGGAACAAGCTCAAGAAGATGCCTTCCAGGCCTTGAAAGGGAAGTTAACCCAAGCTCCTTTACTTGTTCTTCCCGATTTCATGAAAACCTTTGAAATAGAATGTGATGCATCTGGTGTTGGTATAGGTGCTGTCCTGATGCAGGAAGGAAAACCATTAGCATACTTCAGTGAGAAACTCGGTGAAGCAACCCTGAATTATCCGACCTACGACAAGAAATTGTATGCTTTGGTCCGTGCCCTTCAAACTTGGCAACACTACTTGTGGCCCAAGGAATTTGATATGATTCTGACCGGCTCATTTCATAAACTGGACTGTCCGACAAAGCCATCAAGGAAGCAGCAGCTGGACCATGAAGATTTCGGCTTCAAAACAATCTTTAGAGGAGGATTCACTCGACCAAGTGGCTATGATGGACATTCTGGTCGTGCCAAAACTCACTTGGTTCAGGCAGAATCAACAGATGGTCGAAGTTCCCTTCTACCCGGCCAAAGCGATTTACTTAGGCCACCCGAGTAAGCATGACCCGGATTTTAGGAACCCCTTCCTAAATCCATTTTCAGGAGCCCTTCCTAAAGCCTTCCTAAAAACGCTTCAACTTCCAACAAATGAAATGAAGACTACTTTGGATTTGATCAACATTCAACCAGGCCTGCTGAATACTTGTCAAAGCCCATTTCAGAAGCCTACTTCTCAATTTTACAAAGGCCAAGCGGATTTAATCAGATCAAGAGTCATTTTTAGTTGAAAAAGTCATTCAAACTCCATTAAAAACTAGTCTAAGGCATTAACTAGGTGCTAGTTTCGAGTTGCCTTATTTTTAACACATTCTACCTAGTTTTTAATACCTTTGTATGCTATTTAAACACATTTTTGTGGATTAATGAAAAGAAGACCTGTTTTGAGTAAATACTTGTGTGTTTTTGTAAGAGAGTGATTCTCTTTGTTCCTCTGGAACTGTTAGAGATCTTCTTGGTGTGTAATATCCAAGAACCTTCGGTGTATCAAGTGTATCCACAACACTTGTGTGAACCATTCTATCTTACCAAAGATTGTCTTAGGCGGCCTAGATAGTATCAGGCATTGGGTTTAATATACCCCTTGTTGGAACTACCTGTCTATCTCATTCCAAGGTTCCACCGCCTATCTCCTTTTGGAACGTTTAAGAAAGCATCAGGGCTTGGGTTTAATATGCCCATTGTTGGATCTTCACAAGCCAAAGAAGCTTAGGATTATCCTGCCCAACTCGGAGTGTTCATCTTGGGATTGTGATTCTGTCCAAACCTGGCCAGTTTCGCATCAAGTGGCATCAGAGCATACCACTCCTTCGTTGGTATCAATTTCTAATCTGCCATTCTCACCTCTCCACCTTCTTCTATCATTTGTAATTCTTTTCTGTCTATCTGTTTGCTAGTTGAGTCAGCCTCAATCCTAGATCAAAAAGAAAAAAAAAAAGCAAAACCGAATTAAAAAAAAAAGAGAGAAAACAAAAGAAAGATCTTTAAAGGAGGGCTTGGTCAATCAACTAGCTAAGAAAATCTTTCAACTGTCTATCTTCTCTCTTCTTTCTTGATTCACCATTTGGTTCTTTGGAGAAAGCACATTGAGTTTGAATTGCTAGATCCTTTGGAACTTGGAGAATTCACTGAGGGAACTAAATCGCTTAAGAGAAACAGTCTGAGAGAAACACTCGTGAGGAAACCTTTTGCTTCTAATCTTGTTTGCTAGTGTTTGCAGGGACAGTATGTTTGGTCTTAAGAAGAAACCTAGATGACAGGAGCAGAGTACACATCAGGGAGTTTTCTATCCATCTACTAAATCATTTTGGGAAAGAAACAACACTCTTTGAGAGGTGAACATCAGTCAGTTTTTAACAAATCTGATTATGTGCAGGATTGGATACAACCAGGGAAACCACAAGAGAGTCCTATGAGTAGAACCAGAAAAAGTTCTAAACCGGCCTGGGATAAAATTGAATTTGATTTCTACAGCCGTGATGATCAAAGGAGTCATAATCAAGTTAGACAGCTTCATGACCCATTGAGCCGACAACAACATTATGATGAATTGGAAAATCAGATGGTGGAAGCACTTATGGCTGTGATGAAGAACCATAGTAAGAGCACTACCACACCCCCTTCTTCGGTAGCTGACACAACAAACTATGAGCAGAGTTGTTCAGAGGACAACCCGACTATCCAAGAGCCAGATCCAGACCAGACCATGCCAATCGACAAAGGTATGAAAGCAGTTTCAAATATGGAGATTAATGCTGACCAAACCAATTTGAGTCATGGCAGGTCATCTGTTTCAAGTAATGAACCCATACTGCTCAAGGATGATGATGAGAGCATCACCAAGGAAGAAGTTTCTGAGACTACATCATCTTCAGAAGCACCACAGGATGTGGCTGATCAATTGGTCACTGGAAAAACTCAAAGTGATCAAAAGCAAGCTGTGAAGTATGATCAACGTGAGAGTCTTTTCCACACAAGGTGTTTAGTCCAGGACAAGGTGTGCAGCCTTATTATTGATGGAGGCAGTTGTGCAAACGTGGCAAGCACAACCATGGTGAAGAAGCTTCGTTTGGAAACCAAGAAACATCCGCATCCATACAAACTTCAATGGATAAGTCGCAGTGGAGAGATGAAGGTAACTAGCCAAGTGATTATATCTTTTTCTATTGGCAGGTATCAAGATGAAGTGCTTTGTGATGTCTTGCCCATGGAAGGCAGTCATATTCTGTTAGGGAGACCCTGGCAATATGATCGCGAAGTTACACATGAGGGTCTTACAAATAGATACTCATTTGAGTTCAAGGGAAAGAAGATCAAGTTAGTTCCCTTAACCCCCTTGGAAATTGAACAAGACCAGAGACACTTAAGCAAAAAGGAAGAACAGCAACATCAGAGTAAAACCATGAGGAAGCACCATACATTTCTCAGAAAATCCCTTAAAGCTAAGTGTTCCCTTCCATCTTCTCAATCTGAAATTGTGCAGACTTGTGCTGAGATAACTATCTTAGAACCGGAGCATCCGAGTAGCAATGTTTCTTTGTCACAGGTACAAGAAGAAAACTCACCAGAAGAAGTACAAAAGAGTTTGCCATCGAATGAAGTCATGGAGCAGCCAATCAAACTTGCGCCAGAACCAGTCCTTATGTCATTTCCTGATGACTACCCACAAAAGCACTGTAAGGAACTTGATTTTGTTAGGACAGGGCCTAATTTGTTGTCTTGGTTTCTGCTCAAGAGAAAAAACGTTTTGGTTTGGAAAGAGTTAAAGAGTTTTGTGTTTCTGATTTGGTTTTTGAAAAGTTGGTCCCAACCATTGAAACATTTGAACTTAAGAATTTGTTTATGCCAAAATGTGTTCTGATTGATGACTTTCGTGACCTCGATTGTTCTTTAGGAGTTTCTTCAAGTGAGACAACATTTGAGTTGTTTAGAGCTAGAACTGAATTTGCAAACTTGTTTAAGATGAAGCACTTTCATGAAAACATTTTGCGGGATTCAGACCATTGCAGTGAACTTTGTAAATCGAATTTGGAAGATCATGATTTTGAAGAAAGCTTTTCTAAGATCAATTTATTTTCTGGTAAAGCATTTCTTGTTTGGAGATCAATTATGGACTTCTGGAGTTCCAATCACAATCTCATTAGTGGAAAAGTTTTGTAAGTTCATTAAAGGCATTTGGAACTTGTTTTGAATGTATTAAGCATGGAAAACTTGTCTGTGCATCTTAGGAAGTTGCTTGATTATTCCTTTTGCACATGTGATTTGGGTTTTCTAGTGGCTCTTAAAGTACAGGCTATAGACTATGTTCCAAAGACAAGAGTGATTCAAGATGATTATGGACCGCTGGATCATTTTGACAAGGAGTTGTACCTAGAGGAAGAAATCAGTGGACACTTACAAGAGACTTATCAGTCTAGAGCAAGGCCTTGGAAGTACATCTAGATTTCGCCATCTTGTGTCCAAGGAAGTCCCAATCCTTTTGTGGATAACCTTATCTATACTTATGCATCCTACTTAGTATTTCAATTCTCTGAGTTTAATCCGTTTTCTTTTGACAGGATCAAGCTCTAGGAATTATCAAGTGGAACCTGAGTTAGAACTCGTAGATATCAAACCAGTACCAGCCATAACTGAGCATGATAGTTTAGCTCATCATCTTGGAGGCCAGAACCTTACCGGTCTTATCCTAGACCAACATCACCCGGTTAGGCCACTTATGGAGCCATTCATGCAACCATGTGATCCCGACTTCATCTTAGGCAGCATAGGACATTTCCTTCGACCAAGTGTGTGTGAACAACCAGTTGGCCAAGCCAAAACACACATGGCACGTGTTGGATCAGTAGGTGGTCGAGGATCTACCCATCTCGGCCATAGTAAGCTAGTTCGGCCACCCGAACAACTTCATGAGACTACATTTGGATTTCGAGATGCAATGCACTTCTCAGATCAGCCATAGACCATACCACAATCTAAGAGGATCAGAAAGTTTAAGATTGCACCAGATCGACCCAAACAACCAGTCTACCTAAAGATGGGCCAATTTCAAGTCTTGAAACCGGACCATGAAAACCAAGGTAAGCATAACGTGCATTCAGGCTTCAACCTTACTGACTTATTTCCTTTTCTTGCAGATGAAATAGATTTGACGGCAAATCCTTTTCAAGTGAGAGGGGATGATATGATTCTGACCGGCTCATTTCATAAACTGGACTGTCCGACCAAGCCATCAAGGAAGCAGCAGCTGGACCATGAAGATTTTGGCTTCAAAACAATCTTTAGAGGAGGATTCACTCGACCAAGTCGCTATGATGGACATTCTGGTCGTGCCAAAACTCACTTGGTTCAGGCAGAATCAACAGATGGTCGAAGTTCCCTTCTACCCGGCCAAAGCGAGTTACTTAGGCCACCCGAGGAGCATGATGACCCGGATTTTAGGAACCCCTTCCTAAATCCATTTTCAGGAAGCCCTTCCTAAAGCCTTCCTAAAAACGCTTCAATTTCCAGCAAATGAAATGAAGACTACTTTGGATTTGATCAACATTCGACCAGGCCTGCTGAATACTTGTCAAAACCCATTTCAGAAGCCTACTTCTCAATTCTACAAAGACCAGGCGGATTTAATCACATCAAGAGTCATTTAAAGTTGAAAAGTCATTCAAACTTCATTAAAAACTAGTCTAAGGCATTAACTAGGTGCTAGTTTCGAGCTGCCTTGTTTTAAACACATTCTACCTAGGTTTTAATACCTTTGTATGCTATTTAAACACAATTTCGTGGTTAATGAAAAAAGACATGCTTTGAGTAAATACTTGTGTGTTTTGTGAGAGAGTGATTCTCTTTGTTCCTCTGGAACTGTTTGATCTTCTTGGTGTGTAATATCCAAGAACCTTCGGTGTATCAAGTGTATCCACAACACTTGTGTGACCATTCTATCTTACCAAAGATTGTCTTAGGCGGCCTAGATAGTATCAGGCATTGGGTTTAATATACCTCTTGTTGAAACTACCTGTCTAACTCATTCCAAGGTTCCACCGCCTACCTCCTTTTGGAACGTTTAAGAAAGCATCAGGCCTTGGGTTTAATATGCCCATTGTTGGATCTTCACGAGCCAAAGAAGCTTAGGATTATCTTGCCCAACTCGGAGTGTTCATCTTGGGATTGTGATTCTGTCCAAACCTGGCCAGCTTCGCATCAGAATTCGTCATACACACCCGACCATCAATCCCTAAGGCATCTCAAGGGCCAGCAAAAGCTCAACAAGAGGCACGCACGGTGGGTAGAATTCATTGAAACCTTCCCATATGTCATTAAGTACAAACAAGGTAAAGAGAACATAGTGGCCGATGCTCTATCTCGGAGGTATGTGCTTCTTTCTTCTCTTGGAACCAAGCTTTTGGGATTTGAGTTTATAAAAGATTTGTACGAGGCTGACACTGACTTTAGGGAACCATATCTTTCTTGTTCTAGACACGCTCATGGCAAGTATTACCTTTCAGAAGGTTTCCTTTTCTTTGATAATCGATTGTGTGTACCTCATTGCTCTTTGAGAGAAGTGTTTACCAGGGAAGCTCATGGAGGGAGATTAATGGGACATTTCGGACCAGCCAAGACTCTTAAAGTTCTCCAGGATCATTTCTATTGGCCAGGGCTAAAGAAGGATGTAGAGAGGATTTGCAGCCGATGTGTGACTTGCAAGGAGGCTAAGTCTAAAAACACAAACCAGGGTCTGTATTCTCCTTTACCGATTCCTTACCATCTCTGGACTGATCTTTCTATGGATTTTGTTTTGGGTGCCTAAGTCTAGATCAGGTAGAGATTCCATCTTTGTTGTGGTAGATAGATTTTCTAAGATGGCACACTTCGTACCTTGTTTGAAAACGAATGATGCCTCTCACATTGCTGACTTGTTCTTTAGAGAGGTTGTTAGACTTCATGGTATGCCTAGAACCATAGTTTCAGATCGTGATGCTAAGTTCTTAAGCTATTTCTGGAAAACCTTGTGGACCAAGTTAGGTACTAAGTTGTTGTTTTCAACCACTTGTCACCCTCAGACCGATGGTCAAACAGAAGTAGGTTATGGGAGGAGCACTTGCCACACGTAGAGTTTGCATATAACCATTCAGTGCATTCGGCTACTAAGCATTCACCTTTTGAAATTGTTTACGGCTTTAACCCATTGTCTCCTCTTGATCTAATTCTGTTGCCTGTTGATGAAAGGATAAGTTTAGATGGCAAAAAGAAGGCCAAACTTGTTAAACAAATTCATGAAAAGGTCCAAGCCAACATAGAAGCAAAGACAAGGCAATATGAAAAGTATGCCAACAAGCGTAGACGTAAGGTGGTGTTCCAGCCAGGCGACCTTGTTTGGGTACATTTGAGGAAGGAAAGATTCCCAGAGGAAAGAAAGTCCAAGTTGATGCCAAGAAAGAATGGACCATTCACGGTGGTCAAGAGATTTCATGACAATGCCTATCAACTAGATCTTCAAGGTAAGTATGATATCTCTTCAAGCTTTAATGTATCTGACTTATCTCTTTTTGTTTCAGATGAACCAGACTTGTGGACAAGTCCTCTTCAAGAGGGGGAGAATGATAGATACCGGGGCACCGTACCGAGCCAAACATCCACGGATTGCTCGGAAGATGAGGAACAGCACGTACCGGAGCAGGATGGACCGGGCAACCATGCTGAGGAGCAACCGGAAGGAACCAGAAGGAGCATTTGATGTGATCCTGAACAGCACCAAGAACATGGAGCTTGTACCTGAGGATGAGCTTGTAGCTGAGGAAGCTTTAGTTGCACCAGAAGAAATTTAAACTCATTTTAAGGCCAAGAAGCTCAAAGAAGCCAATGGAGGATTACTTCAACAAATCCAAGTCATGGATCAGTCAGAGACAAATCAAACCACATTGGTTTTGATTCAGGCCCAAAGAGATCACTAATAGGGTATGTGAATCAATTGTACTCTTTTTCCCTTCTCCAAGTTTTGTCCCACTGGGTTTTCTTGGAAAGGTTTTTTTTTAATGAGGCAATTGGTCGACATTGTTATTGACCCATTAGTTGATTCTCCTCAAGCCCAAGAAGCCCAAAATAAAGAAGAATTTCGTCCAAGACCTTTGCATGAAAAGGAAATTCGAATTTGAACTTTAATTAAGTGTTTTGTTTAGTTCCAAGGTCATTTAATGTTTGTTGTTCATGCAAGTCTTGTTTGACCTTTATTTAAACCTCATGTACTCCTATTTTCGAAACTATCTATCTTCTTTTATCAAAAACCTTTTGAATTTAGATCACTATTTATTGGTGTGTCATATCCAGTAAACAAACCCGAATTCTTGTGTGTCATATCAACAATTCAACCTGGTTTGCTTGAGGAAATTCCGCAGCCTCTTAGCAAAGCCATTCAATCCATCTCATATTCCATTCTTCACAGTTCTGTTCCATCCGTTCCAGAATCTTTTCAACTTCAGACTGGGTGATTCAAGGGAGTTTATATTAAGTGGTATCAGAGCAAACCAGCCTGCAAGTTAAGTTTTCTTTCTATTTTTATTTGTGTCTGTTTATCTTCTCATGCACAGATCTGCTTGTTTTGAAACCAGAAAGTGTAGATCTGTTAGCTGTGACTTCTTTAAGACATATTAGGCCTATAGATCTGTTAGTTTCGAACCCTAGAAGCTACAGATTTTTGTTCTGCATTTTTTAGGCTAGAATATGATTGTTCATCTTCCAAATCCAGAATTGTGTTAATCTGCAGAAAATGTGTTTAAGCACCTGTTTGGCCTAGTTTAATTTCTTTCTTTTAAGAAGTTGTTTCTTTAGAACTCTTTACTGGTGGATTTGTGTTTTCTGTTTCAGAGAACATGTCTGGAACAGAGGATGAGGAAGAATCCAACAACAACAGAAGCAACAAACTGCTGATTGAGGCTATGACAAAGATAATGGATGAAAGAATTGATGCCTTTCGACAAGAGGTTCAACAGAACTCAAACCAGAAGCATAGCAGAACTCGGCAAAGAAAGGAACAAGAAAGATCACCAAAGGACAGAGAGCAACCGAAGCAATCCAGTGTTCAAACTGATGAGAAGAAATACACTCAACCTGAGCTTAGTTCACCTCTACTTGAACCACAAACGATGAACACTCAAGGTTCAGAAACTGGAAAAGAACAGTTGGATAAGGATCTGGACATACAGAAGAAGCTTGTTGAGCAAGAAGAAGAGCCAAGCTTGATCACAGATCAGAGGCAAATCTCAAACCTTCCTCTTGAGGCAAGATCAGGTGGTGCACGTGGTTTAGATGCAGCACAAGACCTTCTGCTTGGTATCAGAATAAGAGAAACTCAGAACCTGATTCCATATTGGCAAAACTTCATAACAGGTCACAGTTTCAAGTACTCTGTTTCTAAATTTCCTATTTCAAGTATAATGCACTTGTTCTGTCCCATGAGTGCCCAGAAAGAAACAGGAGCCATGGAGAAGCAAAGGTGTCTGATAGAAGCAACACCCAAGAGAAGCATATTTGAGCCACCAGATTTGCAACAGGCTCAATCTGTTCGTAGTGAACCCAAGCAAGGAACCAAGAGTAGAATCGGAGACATCATTAGAGGAAATGCAGAACTGAATCATAGTCAGGGAGAAGAACTCACATGTATTAAACCGTGTGATACAAGTCATGGCCAGATCGTGTGAAGCAAGGAACAGGTTGACTTGGAGAACACGACTCAACCCTCGCCAAATAATGAAGGAAGAAGTGCAAGAGGACTTCAAACTCTTGTGACCGTTGTTGGTCAAAACAAGGAAGAGTCACGTGTGGAGTTAAGGTTCCCAGCCGTTAGGAGCGGTCGCTTTCAGCGACCTGCGACCTTGAACCACTCCCCTTCTCTCTCTCTCTCCAGCTCTTCCTGTCCACACATGTCACTTTCATTCTCTTTGTAGTCTATCCTATCTGTCTATATATACTCTATGTCGAAACCATTGTAGATATATACTTATGGACTGAGTTCCATTTCTATTCAATAAAATCATCTGTTCTTCATTCTCGCTATCACTCTCTCTATTCGAACCTATAGGTTCTTCATCTGCTTTCATCTTCTAAAGCTTACATGGTAACAGAGCAATAAAAGCTCTTCTTATTTGGTCTTCAATCTCTTTCTAAAACCTGCTGTCGAACTCAAGAAATCTGTTCTTCATTTCCTTTTGTCCATTGGACAATAACTCATTCGAATCTCTTCAGTCCTTGTGCTCTCGACCTTTGTCACTTCTTTTCTTCTCATAAACACTTCTAGATTGTTTATGGCATCTTAAACTCTCAATCTTTACAATCGTGAGTCCTTTATCCAACGGTCCTTAGTAAGATACATCTCTTTGTCCAGCGGTCCATAGCTGTTCTTCAAGCTGCTCTTCAAGCTCCCGACGAGTTACAATGGAAAACAACAAGCCGGTCACTCTCCCTGTGGTACTCAAGGGTGCAGACAACTACCTCCTATGGGCTAGAACCACTAAGGCTGTCTTGTGTGGTCGCAAACTATGGAGCCATGTCGAAGACAACAAGGCGACCGAGGATGAAGCCAAACATGGAGAGAAGGATGCGGCTGATGAAGGAGCCGGGGCAGAGAAGTGGTTCTCAGAGGACCAAGTGGTGCTTGCTATTCTTCAAGGATCTCTAACTCTCTCTGTTCTTGAAGCCTACTCATACTGCGAAAGTGCTAAGGAGTTGTGGGATACCTTGAAGAATGTCTTTGGCAATGTGACAAACCTTACCCGGGTCTTTGAAATCAAGAGAAGCATCAACCAACTGAGCCAAGGAGATACCGACTTCAACACTTTCTTTGGAAAGTTCAGGTCCTCTTGGGCTGAGCTGGAAATGCTCAGACCACCTACCCTGGATGCGGCCGTCCTGAATGAACGAAGAGAGCAAGATAAGGTGTTTGCCTTCCTAATGATTCTCAATCCAGCCTACAACGATCTGATTAAACATATCCTTCGTGGAACCAAGCTTCCAAGTCTTGATGAAGTGTGCTCACAAATCCAGAAGGAACAAGGTTCTCTTGGTCTATTTGGTGGGAAAGGTGGAGAACTTGTGTTAGCTAACAAAGCAGAGGAGACCATCGCGGTTGTCAACAAAGGCCATTACCGACCTGGAGAAGGCAACTCTGTGGTTTGCACCTATTGCAAGAAGCCAGGACACACTAAGGAGAAATGCTTCATTCTTCATCCTCACCTAAAGCGATTTCCTCCTCAATCAGGACGATGGGACTCTCGCTCTTCTAACCAAGGACATTGGAGAGACAACCACAATCACAAGGATACTCGTGCTCATATGGCGTCTGGTTCCAGTGGGAATCAAGAAAAGGGGGGACCGTCTAGCCAACCCTTGGAGACACCCTCAGAGTTTGTCAAGAAAGCCGACCTTGATGCTCTCATCAAAGCACTCAAGGAGTCTGGTAACTCTCTAAAACCCTTGAGCTTTATGCATCTTGTAGCAATGTTAGGATAGATTCTACCAGTGTTAAACCATTGATTGTGGATTCAGGAGCTAGTCATCATATGATTAGTGACTCTAAGCTTATTGGAAATATTAAACCTGCTTTAGGATATGTGAGTATAGCTAATGGTGAACAAGTTCAGATAGAAGGAATTGGTAACCTGAAATTGTTTGACAATGAATCACAAGCTTTCTATATGCCAACATTCACATCTAACTTACTGTCAGTTAAGAAGGCAAACTCTGATTTAAACTGTTATGCTATTTTCGGTCCTAATGATGTTTCCTTTCAGGATATTGAAACAAGTAAGGTTCTTGGACAAGGAACCACTAAGGATGGACTCTATGTGCTTGAAGACACTAAGCTTTCTTCCTCTCTTTCAAGCGGCTTTAGCTTTAATGTAGTTGGTATTGATAATGCAACTTGGCATGCTAGACTAGGACACCCTCATCATAGGGCTTTAAACTTGTTGTTACCCAGAATTAAGTTTCAAAACTCTGAATGTGAAGCTTGTATACTTGGTAAACATTGCAAGACTGTTTTTCCAAAATCATCTACTCTCTATGAAAATTGTTTTGACTTAGTGCACTCTGATGTTTGGACCTCACCCTGTTATTCAAGAGAAAACCATAAGTATTTTGTCACATTTATAGATGAAAAATCCAAATATACATGGTTAACCTTGCTCCCATCTAAGGACAGAGTACTAGAAGCCTTTATTAGCTTTCATGCATATGTTACTAACCACTATAATGCCAAAGTAAAAGTGTTAAGATCAGATAATGGGGGAGAGTACACAAGCCACACATTCAAACAATATATGACTAAACATGGAATGATCCACCAAACCAGCTGTCCATACACACCTCAGCAGAATGGAGTGTCTGAAAGAAAGAACAGGCACCTCATGGAAGTAGCACGGTCCATGATGTTCCATGCCAATGTACCAAAGAGGTTTTGGGGTGATGCTGTGGTAGCTGCATGCTACTTAATCAATCGGATACCGACCAGGATCCTTCAAGACTCATCCCCTTTTGAGGTACTTACTGGTTCACCACCTACTATTGAACACTTACGTGTCTTTGGATGTGTGTGTTATGTTTTGGTTCCAGGAGAAAACCGTATTAAGCTGGATGAAAAGAGTACCAAGGCCATGTTCATTGGCTATTCAACCACTCAGAAATGATACAAGTGCCTTGTACCACAAACTGGCAAGGTCTTGGTGTCTCGTGATGTGAAGTTCCTAGAGCACAAAGGGTACTACACTGAGAGAGATTGGGATACTCTCCAGAATCTGGCCCAGTCTCAGTCTGACAGGGCGGCCAACCTCCGGGTCCTCTTTGAGAATCTCGGCATACCTCCTCCCTTGGCCGGCCCCTTCCCCACCTCTGAGCCTACTATGGCAGTTCCCCTTAATCCTGAGGGGGAGAATGATATGGAGGATGATCTGGATCATGATTAATATAAACTCCCTTGAATCACCCAGTCTGAAGTTGAAAAGATTCTGGAACTGAAGGAACAGAACTGTGAAGAATGGAATATGGAATGGATTGAATGGCTTTGCTAAGAGGCTGCGGAATTTCCTCAAGCAAACCAGGTTGAATTCTTGATATGACACATAAGAATTCGGGTTTGTCTACTGGATATTACACACCAATAAACAGTGATCTAAATTCAAAAGGTTTTTGATAAAAGAAGATAGATAGTTTCGAAAATGGGAGTACATGAAGTTTAAGTAGAGGTCAAACAAGGCTTGCATGCACAACAAGCATTAAATGACCTTGGAACTAAACAAAACACTTAATTAAAGTTCAAATTCGAATTTCCTCTTCATGCAGAGTCTAGAAAATAACAAAAGCATTTAAAATACAGTTGGGAGTTTCCCAAAGGCCTCATCTTGCTTCTTGGATGTGGCTTCCAGGCCTTGGGCTTCAGTTTTAACAATTTGGGCCATTGTGAAGTGCTGGAAATACCTCATTAAAAACCTTGTCAAGAAAACCCAGTGGGACAAAACTTGACAAGGGAAAAAGAGTATAAACCCAACACTTTTCCCAAATGTTAAAACTATATAACTTGAATCAAAACCAAAGTGTTTTGACAAGTTATACCTTCCTGTTTGATGTCTTGATCATCTGGCTTCAAGGTATGATTGAGAATTCCTCCAACAGCTTGATTGAATAGCTTAGTCTTTGATCTAGTCATTGGACCGGTAGGCACAATCAAAGCTTCATCTCCTCCTAGCTCTGGTTCAAGCTGCTCCATAGACTCCTTTCCATGCTCCAAGCTCCATGATTTGTCCAGTATCACATCATCCTCTCCTACTTAAGAAGGATTTGACCTCAAATCCGTTTCATCTGCAATATAAGGAACAAGGTCAGAAACATTAAAGCTAGAGCTTACATTATACTTACCTTGGAGATCCAACTGATAAGCATTGTCGCTTATTCTCCTTGTGACTGTGAAAGGGCCATCGATCTTTGGCATTAGCTTAGACTTTCTCTCAGCAGGGAATCGTTCCTTCCTCAAATGAACCCAGACCTGGTCACCAACTTCAAAGATCATGCCACGCCTGCCTTTGTTAGCTTGTTTGACATACTGCTTTGTTTTCTCTTCTATGTTCTTCTTGGCTTTCTCATGAATCTGTTTAACCAATTCAGCTTTCTTTTTCCCATCTATGCTAGCTCTTTCACTCAAAGGTAAATGCATTAGATCCAAAGGTGATAATGGGTTAAAGCCATAAACAATCTGAAATGGAGAAAACTTAGAAGCAGAATGCATAGCATGATTATATGCAAATTCTATATGAGGCAAGCAATCTTCCCAAGTTTTTAGGTTCTTTTTAATCAGTGCACGCAATAGAGTTCCTAGAGTGCGATTAACAACTTCTGTTTGTCCATCAGTTTGGGGATGACATGTGGTTGAAAACAATAGCTTAGTTCCTAGCTTAGACCACAATGTTTTCCAGAAATAGCTAAGAAACTTGGTATCTCTATCAGAAACAATGGTTCTGGGCATGCCATGTAAACGAATGATTTCCTTAAAGAACAAGTCTGCTACATGAGATGCATCATCTGTTTTATGACAAGCAATGAAATGTGCCATCTTAGAAAACCTATCAACTACCACAAAAATAGAATCTTTTCCAGTCCTAGTTCTAGGCAATCCAAGCACAAAGTCCATAGAGATATCAGTCCAGGGATGAGAAGGAATAGGCAGAGGAGTGTACAAACCGTGAGGCTGGACCTTAGACTTAGCTTGTTTACATGTTGCACATCTGCCACAGATCCTTTCCACATCTCTTTTCATGTGAGGCCAATGGAAGTGATCCTGCATCACCTTAAGTGTTTTAGCAATACCAAAGTGCCCCATCAGGCCTCCACCATGAGCTTCCCTTATGAACAAGTCTCTAACAGAACAGTTAGGCACACACAAGCGATTATCAAAGAAAAGAAAACCATCTTGCCTAAAGTAATGTCCTGAAGAAAACTTCTCACAAGACTTATAAACTTCCTTAAAATCAGGGTCAGTCTCATATAAATGCTTAAGTTGTTCAAAACCCAACAGTTTGGCATCAAGAGTTGAGATTAAAACATACCTCCGAGACAATGCATCTGCCACTACATTGTCCTTACCTTGTTTGTACTTGATGACATAGGGCAAGGTTTCTATGAATTCAACCCACCTGGCATGTCTCTTGTTTAGCTTCTGCTGACCTTTGAGATGCTTAAGGGACTCATGATCAGAGTGTATGACGAACTCCTTAGGCCAGAGATAGTGCTGCCATGTTTGTAAAGCTCTCACCAAAGCATACAGCTCCTTATCATAAGTAGGATAGTTTAGCATTGCTCCTCCAAGCTTCTCACTGAAAAATGCTATGGGCTTCTTATCCTGCATCAGAACAGCTCCAATACCTATACCAGAGGCATCACATTCTATCTCAAAAGTTTTAAGAAAATCTGGTAAGGTTAAGACAGGGGCATGAGTAAGCTTCTCTTTAAGGGATTGGAATGCATCTTCCTGTTCTTGCTCCCATTTAAAACCCACGTCCTTCTTTATAACCTCAGTGAGGGGAGCTGCCAGCGTGCTAAAGTCCTTCACAAATCTCCTGTAAAATCCAGCAAGGCCATGGAAACTCCTCACCTCGCCTACTGTCTTTGGACTTGGCCAATCGCTGATTGCTTTAACTTTTGCTTCATTCACTTTAACACCATCTGCACTTACAACAAAACCTAGAAACACAAGGTTATCTGTGCAGAATGTGCATTTCTTAAGATTAGCATAAAGCTTTTCCCTTCTAAGCACACTTAAAACAGAATTCAGATGCTCAACATGTTCATTTAGGCTTTTGCTGTAAACCAAAATATCATCAAAGTAAACAACAACAAACTCTCCTATGAATGACCTAAGAACATGATTCATCAGCCTCATGAAAGTACTAGGTGCATTTGTCAGCCCAAGTGGCATAACTAACCATTCATACAGCCCATGCTTAGTTTTAAAGGATGTTTTCCACTCATCACCTTCTTTCATTCTAATTTGGTGATATCCACTCTTTAAATCAATTTTAGAAAAGATGCAGGAACCATGCAACTCATCTAGCATGTCATCTAATCTAGGTATAGGATGTCGATACTTCACCGTGATATTATTGATGGCTCTGCAATCCACACACATGCGCCAGTTACCATCTTTCTTAGGCACAAGTAGAACAGGTACAGCACAAGGACTCATGCTTTCTATTATATGTCCCTTCTCCATTAGTTCTTCTACTTGTTTCTGCAGCTCTTTTGTCTCCACAGGGTTTGTTCTGTATGCTGGACGGTTTGGAAGAGAGGCTCCAGGGATGAAATCAATTTGATGTTCAATGCCTCTTATAGGTGGTAATCCCACTGGATTATCTTCAGGGAACACGTCCTCATAGTTCTGCAAAAGAGATATCATCTCACTCGGCAGCACCGGTGCAAGGTCAGTTAAGCTCATAAGAGCTTCTTTATAAACAAACAGCAACATTGGTTTCTTTGCAAATAAAGCTTTCTTAACAACATTAGTCTTAACAAAGAAGTTAGAATGTTTTGATACCTGCTCTTCCTTGCGTTTGAGATGTATTTGGTCTGCATAAACCTCACTTGGCGTCATAGGAAGTAGTGTGGTCTTTCTGCCATTAAACTCAAAGGTATGACGATTAGTATAACCATCATGAATCACTTTTCGATCAGATTGCCAAGGTCTCCCAAGCAGAATGTGTCCTGCCTCCATAGGCAAAATGTCACACAAGACCTCATCCTCATACTTGCCAATAGCTAAGGGAACCACCACTTGACTGTTTACTTTCATTTCCCCACTGTCATTGAGCCACTGAAGCTTGTATGGCTTTGGATGCTTTCTGACTTTCAATCCCAGCTTCTTGACCATCAAATCACTTGCCACATTGGTGCAGCTGCCTCCATCAATGATCAAGCTGCAGACCTTGCCCTGAACCTTGCAACGAGTATGAAACAGGTTCTCTCTCTGTTCTTGCTTTTCTTGACTTGATGGCAGACTCAAAGACCTTCTGGCTACTAGTAGTTCTCCTTTGACTGGTTCTTCTTTATGTTCATCTGAAAGTATCTCAGCTTCTGATTCCTCATCTTCAGATTCAAACTCTCCATTATCAAGCAGAATCATAACCTTCTTGTTAATGCATTCATTGGCATAATGCCCTCTGCCTTGACACTTGAAACACTTCACATCACGAGTTCTGGAAGCATCAGCAACAGCTTTGCCCTTGATGTCTTGAATGGCAGTATATGGCTGGTTTTCCTCTCTAGGATTTGCAGGCTGCTTGATGTCTCTTGAATAACTTGGTCTCTCTTCTCTGCGAAAATTAGACTTGCTAGCATTTGCTCCTGGATTGTAACTAGATCTTGAAAAACCTTTCCTCTTCACCTGCTGCTCAAACAGAATGGCTTTGTGCAGCATCTCTTCTATATCTATATAGTGCTGAGTTTCAAGCCTGTCTTGAATTTCACGGTTTAAACCTCCAAGAAACCTAGACATTGTTGCTTCTCTATCTTCTGAAATGTCAGCACGCAGCATCAAAGTCTCCATTTCTTGATAATACTCCTCAACAGACCGGTTTCCTTGTGTGAGTCTCCTCAGTCTTAGGTGTAACTCTCTGTGGTAATGACTAGGAACAAACCTCTTTCTCATAATCCTCTTCATTTCTGTCCAAGTCTCCACTGGATACTCTTGATTTCTCCTCCTTGAAGTGACTAACTGATCCCACCAGCTGAGAGCATAGTCATAAAATTCAGTAGCAGCAACTCTAACTCTGTTGATCTCTGTGTAGTGCTGAACATTGAATACTAGCTCAATCTTCTTCCCCAATTCCAAATATGCATCTGGATCATTCTTCCCATGGAATGGAGGAATTTTAAGCTTGAGTCCTCCAAGATTATCTTGCAAACGTTCTCTGCCTTCTCTTGCAATCCTATTGCGCCTTCTCTGACTGTTTTGAGATCCATTGCTTCTGTTGCTGTAGTAGCTGTCAGTATCATCACCCCTTGTTTCTGCAGTCTGATCACGAGATCCTCTTTGTTCTCTTCTTCTCTTTGACTGAGTTTCTTCTGGTTCATTGTTAGGACGAAGCTCTTGGCGCAAAGCATTTAGTTTAGCATCCATCATCTTTGTCATAGCCTCAATCAGCAGTTTGTTGTTTCTGTTGTTGCTGGATTCTTCCTCATCCTCTGTTCCAGACATGTTCTCTGAAATAGAAAACACAAATCCACCAGTAAAGAGTTCCAAAGAAACAACTTCTTAAAAGAAAAGAAATTAAACTAGGCCAGACAGGTGCTTAAACAATTTTTCTGCAGATTAACACACTTCTGGATTTGGAAGATGAACAGTCATATTCAAGCCTAGAAATTGCAGAACACAGATCTGTAGCTCTTAGGGTTCGAAACTAACAGATCTATAGGCCTAATATGTTTTAAAGAAGTCACAGCTAACAGATCTACACTTTCTGGTTCCAAAACAAGCAGATCTGTGCATGAGAAGATAAAAACAGACACTCAAAGAAAATAGAAAGAAAACTTAACTTGCAGGCTGGTTTGCTCTGATACCACTTAATATAAACTTCCTTGAATCACCCAGTCTGAAGTTGAAAAGATTCTGGAACTGAAGGAACAGAACTGTGAAGAATGGAATATGGAATGGATTGAATGGCTTTGCTAAGAGGCTGCGGAATTTCCTCAAGCAAACCAGGTTGAATTCTTGATATAACACACAAGAATTCGGGTTTGTCTACTGGATATTACACACCAATAAACAGTGATCTAAATTCAAAAGGTTTTTGATAAAAGAAGATAGATAGTTTCGAAAATGGGAGTACATGAAGTTTAAGTAGAGGTCAAACAAGGCTTGCATGCACAGCAAGCATTAAATGACCTTGGAACTAAACAAAACACTTTATTAAAGTTCAAATTCGAATTTCCTCTTCATGCAGAGTCTAGAAAATAACAAAAGCATTTAAAATACAGTTGGGAGTTTCCCAAAGGCCTCATCTTGCTTCCTGGACGTGGCTTCCAGGCCTTGGGCTTCTGTTTTAACAATTTGGGCCATTGTGAAGTGCTGGGAATACCTCATTAAAAACCTTGTCAAGAAAACCCAGTGGGACAAAACTTGACAAGGGAAAAAGAGTATAAACCCAACACTTTTCCCAAATGTTAAAACTATATAACTTGAATCAAAACCAAAGTGTTTTGACAAGTTATACCTTCCTGTTTGATGTCTTGATCATCTGGCTTCAAGGTATGATTGAGAAGTCCTCCAACAGCTTGATTGAATAGCTTAGTCTTTGATCTAGTCATTGGACCGGTAGGCACAATCAAAGCTTCATCTCCTCCTAGCTCTGGTTCAAGCTGCTCCATAGACTCCTTTCCATGCTCCAAGCTCCATGATTTGTCCAGTATCACATCAATGATCAAGGTGCACCTGCCATGAATGATGATCAACCGGACGAAGCTACCGCACCGGCCGATGAGGCCACGGTGGGTGATACAGAGAACAACATAGAACCACATGGTCCAGTGGCGGCCGATCAGCCGGTGGTGCTCAGGAGAAGTGATATGAACTCCCTTGATCACTCTAAAGGAAAGGCTGACGTCCTGTGAATGATGGATGATGAGATTGAGCACGAATTTGGTGATGAGGGGGGGGGGATTCCGTGGGTTTTATGGATTGAGGGTGAAGATTAGGCTTAAATACAATGGTTTTATGGATTGAATTCAGATGATTAGATGATTAGAACAGATAGAAGAGTTTCAAGGTCTAGGTGTAATGAAACTCGGATTTCATGAACTCATTCAAGGAATCAAAGGTGAGAGAAGAGATGCATTCTATTGCTTTTCATTGATGTTCTTCGCTGATCTTACATTGGAGGCTAATTACAGCTTAAATACAACTCTCAGATGACCTAAAACTAAACAACATGCTGTTTTAAAACAATCAGGAAACAGCATGGTGTTTTAAAAATTTAAAACAACAAGCATTCTAAACACAAATTAAAAGAAACAACAAGGTGTCCCAACCCACAGGTTCCTAATTGGTGCACCTTTTAAATCTAAGTACAAGCCATTGTGACTTGTACATTATTACCCAAAGGTAATGACTCCTAAGCAACTCAACATCACTACTCCTCTGCCTCATTAAAAACCATGTTGAGAAAACCCAGTGGGGCAAAACTCATCATGGGAAAAAGAGTACAGACTCATCACCTTAAGTTACTTAGTTATCATTACTGGGTGGAGTCTTCTGGCTGAAGATATTGAACACTTGGATAGTAGGTAGGGTAAGTAATCCTTCAGCTAGAAGGGAATGAACTTCCTTAGCTAGTTCTTTAGCTCTGGATCGTGTGACTCTTCCTACTATCTCTGGCTCTTCCTTTGGCTCCTTAGATGTTGTGCTATCCATGATTACATCATTTCACCTTCTCCTCATCCACTTTGATACCTCGGTGCTTACTACAAAACCAAGAAACACAATGCTATCCGAACAAAATGTGCACTTCTTGAGGTTAGCATACAACTTCTCTTGTCTAAGCAAATCAAGAACAAGTCCTATATGTCTAATATGCTCTTCTAGGTTCTTGCTGTATACTAGAATATCATCAAAATAAACTACACAAAGACACCTATATAAGCTCTAAGGACATGATTCATCAACCTCATGAAAGTACTAGGAGCATTAGACAACCCAAAGGCATACTAACCACTCGTATAGACCATGCTTAGTTTTGAATGCGGTTTTCCACTCATCACCCTCTTTCATTCTAATCTGGTGATAGCCACTTTTCAAATCAATCTTAGAGAAATACTAGACCCATGCAACTCATCTAACATGTCATCTAGCCTAGGAATGGGGTGTCTATACTTCACGGTTATATTGTTGATTGCACGGCAGTCAACACACATTCTCCAGCTCCCATCCTTCTTCGGCACAAGCAGAACCGGACAGCACAAGGGCTCATGCTCTCACGGATGTGACCCTTAGCCATTAGTTCATCAACCTGCCTTTGGAGTTCCTTAGTTTCCACAGGATTAGTGCGGTAAGCTGGTCTATTTGGCAAGGCTGCACCCGGAGTGAAGTCAATTTGATGCTCTATCCCTCTGATTGGAGGGAGCCCTCTGGAGTTTCTGCAGGGAAAACATCAATATAGTCCTGCAATAGAGCTTGCATTTCACTCGGGTATACCGGTGTGAGATCAGTTCTGTTAGTTAAAACTTCTTTAAACATGAATAAAAGCATCGGTTGTTTAAGTTCAAGCTTTCTTACCTCACCGGCTTTAGCAAAGAAGTTAGGATGCTTGGCTGGCTTCTTGCTTCCTTTTGGTCTTGATACACTTCATTAGGAGTCATTGGAACCAACACATTCTTTCGGCCTTTGTATTCAAATGAATGGCGGTTTGTGTATCCATCGTGCAACACCTTTCGGTCAGATTGCCAAGGCCTTCCTAGCAGTATATGGCTTGCCTCCATTGGTAGTACATCACAGAGTATGTCATCTTGATACTTCCCAATCTCTATAGGCACTGAAACTTGACGAGATACCTTCATTCTCCTTCATCGTTTAACCATTGCAACGTATAAGGTTGGGGTGTGGTGCGGTTTTTAAGGCTGAGTTTCTTGACCATAGTCTCACTAGCCACATTGGTGCAGCTACCTCCGTCAATGATGAGACTGCACACCCTCCTTGTACCATACACGAGTATGAAACAAATTCTCTCGCTGAATCTCCTCCTCTGTTTTGCCCTGTAAACTCAGGGTCCTTCTCGCAACCAACAGGTCTCCTTTACTGGTAAGATCTCGGTTTCCTCTGGTGATTCTCTTTAGACTCTCTCGGACGTAACTTCTCCATTCTCCAGAAGAACCATGGTCCTTTTGTTGATGCACTCATTCGCATAATGACCACGGCCTTGGCACTTGAAACATTTCACATCCCGAGTTCTGGCCTGCGGCCCTTGGGTTTGCTCTTAAGGTCTGGTACGTGATCAGGGTGACTTTTGAACTCAGTGGCTGGTTTACTCTCCTTGAGGGTTGTTCCCCTGTCGTCCCTTGCGTAGTTAGACCGGTACGCGTTTGATCCTCCATTAGATGTTCGATAGGTCCCCTTCCTTTTGAGTTGCTGTTCAAACATCACGGCCTTATGCAACATTTCTTCATGTCCATGTAATACTGAGTCTCCAGTCGGTCTTGGATGTCGGTTAAGCCCACCCAGGAAGCGTGCCATGGTAGCCTCCTTATCTTCGACAATATCTGCTCTAAGCATGAGTTTTTCCATCTCTTGGAAGTATTCTTCCACAGTGCGTGATCCCTGAACCAGTCTACTGAGCCTCTGATGCAGATCACGGCTGTAATGGCTCGGCACAAACCTCTTTCTCATCAATCCTTTCATCTCATTCCAAGATGAAACCGGATACTCCTGGTTGCGTCTCCTTGTTGTCACCAACTGATCCCACCAGTTGAGTGCGTAATCATAGAACTCGGTGGCTGCAACTTTGATCCTATCCTCTTCAGTATAGTGCTTTGCCACAAATATGAGCTCAATCTTCTTTTCCCACTCAAGGTAGGCATGGCATCCGTCGCATTTGCCATGGAATGGAGGGATCTTTATTTTGATTCCCTCCAAGTTATCTCTGGGACGGTTCCTAGCACGACTCCTTCGGCTGCCTTTTGAAGAGCTGCCACTCTTATAGTATTGATCCGTCTCATGGCCTACTTCATCACTCTCGCGAGACCGTTAGGTTGTTCTCTTGAAGCCTCTGCGGCCGGTTCTTTCCCTGGCCTATGTCGTCGGTTCCTCTTTGTTGCTCCTGCTCTGCCGGTAGCTAGCCATCTCTTCCTGAAACATCTTCCTCATCTCGGCAGTAAGCGCTTCCATCATCAAACGGTTTTGTATTCCCACTGGAGTTTCCTCTGGATCATTGTCTCCAGCCATGGTTCCTGCAACCACACAAAACAAGTGCTATGAATCGTTCCCAAGCAACAAACTCCCACTAAAACAACAGATCTATTGATCTCAAGTATCATAAACAAGCAACAGACTGTAGATCTACACGCACAAACACGAGATCTAAAGTATACAAACGGTCACTTTCAAACTTGACACGCAAGGAAGTTGAAAGGTCGAAACACTTAGCTTGTCAAAGCTGCTCTGATACCACTTGACACGATCTCCCTAGGATTCAACTTTGACAAACACGCGAGACAAGGGAATGGATCGGAAGGTCGGCCGGCCGGTTGGTCTGAGGGGTTTGGTTCGAAGGACAGAACGGATGGTCGGGTAACTGATGGGTCAGGTGAGTCTCGTCCACTGGAAAGGGAAATGAGATGGATAGAAGGTAGAGGTGGCTCTCAAACAAGGAATGACGAACTTGGTTGAGAGGCTTGAAGGATTCACCGATATGACACACGAAGAATCCAACAAGGGTTTTCCCTGGATATTACGCACCAGAGAAGATGATCTAACTCAGAAGGTTTTAGAATAAAAAGATAGATGAGAAAACAAGTCTGTGCACACAAGTATTTATAGGGAGGCTATGGTACACGCACCAAGCCAACCCTAGCAAATAAAATGAAACAAGCCGGAAAATGTCTTAAACTTAATAACATATGCCTAAGTACCACAGATAGCATCATGAGCATAGGGTGGGCAAAGCAATGGCCTCATTAAAAACCTTGTCAAGTAAAACCCAATGGGACAAAAGCTTGACAAGGGAAAAAGAGCACACAATGCTTTACCGGCTCATGAGCTATCTAGCTTGGATGCACATCATCAAGCTGAACTTGGCCGGATCTTCATTAGTCTTGATTTGATTAAGTAAAGTCTCCAATGCCTTGTGGAATGCCTTAGTCCTTGACCGCGTCATTGGTCCTCTTGGCACCTTAAGATCCTCCTCAGCTACAAGCTTGCTCTGTCCTTGCTCCTCAGGTTCAAGCTGATCTTTATTATGCTCCTCAGGTTCAAGCTTGCTTTGTCCTTGCTCCTCACGTTCAAGCTCACCTTGATTATGCTCCTCAGGTTCAAACTGTTCCTCTTTGTCCATGATCATATCACTAACGATCCATTCCTTGTTCTTGAGAGCTAGAAGCTCAATTGAGTTCAAAGTTTATCCAGACCAACTTCAGAGTGTAATCCGTGGGAGAGTGATCCTCGTATCAAGTGGTATCAGAGCCCACTTTGAAGTTTGGTATCTATTTCGATCCATCTTTCTCACCTCTTCATCTTCTTCAATCAAAAAAAAAAAAGTTCTTTTCTGTCTATCTGTTCTCTGGGTGAGCCGCCTGATATTCAAAAAAAAAAAAAAAGAGTACACAAAAGAAAAGTGTTTAAGGAACCAGGAGAAATCGGTTTCAAGGGTTGGTTAATCATCCAGAACCAAAAATCTTGCAATCTATCTATCTACCCTTCATCTACTCGGTTGTTTGGATAGATTCATTGGGACAGATTTGTTCTATTGGAACTCTTGAGATTTCACTGTGAGAGATAAACACTTGTGAGGCAGAGGGTTTTGATTAACTCGTTTGTTTAAGTGCTTGCAGGAAAATCCACAGGGAGAACCGGCCGTTGAAGAGTTTGACCGGCCGTTGAAGAGTTTCTGTTTCTTTAACTTGTTTGTTCTTGTTTGTAGGAAAGATGTCCGATCCAAGCAATGATGAACGGAGGACAGTCAGAACACTGGCCTTTCTAAAATCAAATGAGGGCCTTGATGGAGAAATGAAAAGAATGATGAGATCAGAACTTGAGGAGATCAACGTTCGACTTGATCGGGTCCAAGAGGACACCCAAACTAGACCACCACCAGAGGAAGCAACTGGTAGGTCACGAACCAGACAAAGGCGTACCAGGGCCAATGAAGAGTTTATGAACACTCCTCTAGTGACAGCCAAAGAAGGACCAGACGGCCTAGAGAGACCCGGGGAAGACAAGATGATAACCTAGGTGGCCTTAAGTTGAAAATTCCGTCCTTCCATGGTAAAAACGATCCAGATGCTTACCTAGAGTAAAAGAAGATAAACTGGTCTTTGACTGCCAGAACATTCTGAACTTAAAAAGGTAAGGTTGGCCGCAACTGAGTTCTATGGTTATGCTATTAACTGGTGGGATCAAATTGTGACCAACAGGAGGAGAACAGGAAAGACCCGTAGCCACATGGGATGAGATGATCACTCTCATGAGGAAGCGTTTTGTGCCCAGCCACTACAACCGAGACTTGCATCAGAGGCTAAGGAGATTAGTTCAAGGAACTAAGAGCGTTGAGGATTACTTCCAAGAGATGGAGACGCTATGATCAAAGCAGATGCTGATGAAGATCCGGAGGCAACAATGGCTAGGTTTCTAGGGGACTCAACCGTGACATCCAAGACAGGTTGGAGATGCAAGAGTACGAGTGCCTAGAAGAGATGCTACACAAGGCGATCTTGGTTGAGCAGCAGGTTAAGAGAAGGAGTCCCTAAGTCCACCTACACACCGGTTGCTAAACTTAGCTACCAAGACAAGGGTAAAGCTCTAACCAAACCTATTTCTGATTTTAAAACTAATCCATCTTCTAGTAGTGTCAAGGAAAAGGCGGAAGCTCCTACTGCACGAGCCAGGGATATGAGGTGCTTCAAATGCCAAGGGCTTGGACACTATGCTAAGGACTGACCAACAAGAGGGTCATGATTGTTCTGGAGAACGAAGACATAGAATCTGAGGATGAGAAGCCGCAAACAGATTCTGGGAAGAGCAAATAGATTATCCTGCTCACGGGGAACTTTTGGTTACCAGGAGGACACTGAGTGCACAACTCAAACCTAAGGAGCATGAGCAGGGAGAGAACCTCTTGTTGACCTTGGGACGTACGGCCGCACCGTCCGTACTGTACGACCTCACCGTCCGTACAAGGCCCATACATCCACGTCCGTTTGTCCCGGGAAGCTCTTTGGAAAAAGTGTGGAGGATGTGCAAAGTCCGGGCGTCCGTACCGTACAGCCTCTCCGTCCGTACAAGGCCGACCGTACCAGCTCGACCGTACCGTCCTAAGAAGCTTCCTAGAAGGTTGAAGGCGTGTGCAAAGCCCGGGCACAAGAGGACAAGAAGGAAGCTTATAGGAAGCTTCCTAGAAGACCGACGAGCCAGCTGGTCATGACCGTTTGTGGATAAGGCCAGCTGGTCAAGACGTCCCTTTCTCCTTTTTGACCAAAGATTCAGCCTGCTCCCTGCTTTATGACGCGTCCCTATGAGTCACTAGATCCTCTGGCATATTCTTGCCAGAGTTCTTCTTTATAAACGTTTGTATCACCTCTTGTAAACGTCAATCTTCATGTTACAATGAAATCTCTTTACCTCTCTCGTTCTATCTTATGTTCTCTCTTTCGTTCTTGGTAAAACTCTCATCCAATCTTCCTTAATCTCTCCTATTCTCACTCTATATTCCGCATAATCTGATATGAACTCCCTTGATCACTCTAAAGAAAGGCTGCCAATTGTATATTGCTGGATTATGTGATTAGACACGAAATAGATGAAGATGGAGGAACCCGTGTTGATTAGGGGTTGGAGAAGGGATTAGATGGATATATAGGTTTTATGGATTGATTGTTTATGGATTGATTTCTGATGGTAAGATGATTAGGATAGATAGAAGAGTTTCAAGGTCACTAGGTGTAATGAAACTCGGATTTCATGAACTCATTCAAGGAATCAAAGGTGAGAGAAGAGATGCAATCTATTGCTTTTCATTAATGTTCTTCGCTAACCTCTCATGGGAGGCTGATTACAGCTTAAATACAACTCTCAGATAACCTAAAACTAAACTACATGCTGTTTTAAAACAATCAGTAAACAGCATGGTGTTTTAAAAATTTAAAACAACAAGCATTCTAAACACAATAAAAAGAAACAACAAGGTGTCCCAATGATATGAACTCCCTTGATCACTCTAAAGGAAAGGCTGACGTCCTGTGAATGATGGATGATGAGATTGAGCACGAATTTGGTGATGAGGGGGGGGATTCCGTGGGTTTTATGGATTGAGGGTGAAGATTAGGATTAAATACAATGGTTTTATGGATTGAATTCAGATGATT